>SJXQ01005717.1:463214-485523 GCA_006408695.1 Aepyceros melampus
TCACCCTAAACTACCTGCATTGTTCTGATTCCTCAACCTGCGTTATGGGTGACAAGTGAAATTAGACAGCCTGGTTTCTAGGTAGCAGGTTGCATCGCAGTGAAATGTCTCCAGAACACCCCAGCCTTTGTCAGATAGCTAAGCAGAGCTGCCTCCAGATGGTGTGTGGAGGGTACACTGTAACCTTCTTGTGCTCATTACCTATATCTGCACTCACGAGGTGTAACTGCCGCGGAGCCAGATGTGCACTGAGAGGCTTGAGGAAAGACCCTTTAGCACAAACAACATCATGCTGGTTTCGGTCCTGTGAGGAGGTGGCGGGAGCTGGAGATCACGGAGGAAGAGTGCAGATGAGAGGCAAGTCGGGAACGTGTGCCTGTGTGTGGCAGCAGCTAGCGGGCTCTTCAGATGGGATCACTTCCCACCATTTCCTTATCACACGGAGGAGGGACTTGTCAGCTTCAGTGCCATTAACTCCTTTATGTGCCAGGAGCAGCCTTGAATGAGCATGCCAGTTCAGGCGCAAAAGAAAGGGAACTTCTCTACCAGAACATAAAGCCGAGGAGATGGGAATGGGCTCAGGGAGAGGCGTGGTGAACAAAGGGAACGAGAGAAGAAAAGGGAACAAGTATTGTCGTGCAAGGACACAAGCAGGAATGGAAACAGTGTGAAAGAGAAGAGAGATGGAAGACAAAGAATTTGAAGCAAGAGGTGAAAAGCAAGAGAGAATGAGATTCAGCCCCTTGTTTAATGAGGCCGTACAAACAAGAGAAAAGACGGTGAATGTGATGTCTGGTCCCAGCAAGACTGAAGCAGAGGCCATGAGCTGTGACTTCGAAATGCTACAGAGGGCGCACTGCACAGAAAATGGTGCTCTGTATCTCCAGTGTTACTGCAGCTGAGTCCTGGTCCAACACCAGGGGAAAGTGGGACAAGAAAGCCTCAAGGGGCCGTGATTGGGAACCAGAGGTCTGTGCCCAGGCAGAGGTGGCTCTGGAAGATCTGCCTGGTGCCTTGTTCTCCAGAGCTGGTCCAGCTAGTTGTAGAGTGATGAGGAGGTACATGAAGCTGTCTTCTTGCTCTCGATGAGGGTGGTGTAAGGGGAGGAGGAGGAGCAGACAAGAGATATCACAGCTTATCTCGCCCTTTCTGTTTCCTCATTTAGAAAAGGGTAAAATGTGAGAGTGTCTAACTCAGAGTCCTTGTGAAGAGTAAGAGAATGCTAAATCAATTCAACAAGGAGGTCATTAGATTGACCTGCACCTATGGGAGCAAACCAAAACCTAAGCTTGTAAATGCCTCAACACTACTAAAGCTAACGGCAGCCAATCAAAGCAGCCAGCTAGGCTTTAAGCTATAGCCAGTCAACAGTTTTCTTACTTTGCTTCTGCACTTTCTCCGTGTAAGTTTCTCCCCTAAGTCTTGTCAAGTGGAGTGCTCCTAACCACCTCCAGATTGGCGCTGCTGGACTTAAATAGATTTTTGCTCAACTCTGAAAGTGTTTGCTATTGCCTCAGTTTCCCTTTTAACAGGAGATAATGTAGCAAGGTTCCTGGCTCAGAAAATGTTACCTATTTTTAGTGCCCATATATGTGATCTTTTGAAAAAATGTACAAAAACATGTATATAGCAGTTTCAAAAGTAAATGTAATAGTTATAGTATTCAAAACAACAAACATACACACACAGAGAAGCATGGAAGGGAGGAATTGCATTAAAATCTTAACTGTGCTTACTTTCACAGAGTGGATTACTCCTGATTCATCTTTCTACCACGCTTGTCTTTATTCCTACAGTGAACATGAATTACTTTTGTAATAAGAAACACATTATTCTTTACAGAGCTGCAAGAATCAATCCCAACAAGATCTGCTATCTGTCCTTTTTCTCATACCTCCTCAAATATGGATTCAAGAAGCTCCAACATCAGTCCTTATTCTCACCGCCTCCACCCTCACCATATGGATTCATTTAAATTGGGGGCTTTATGGACACCCCTCCTGGTTCCTCCTGGGCAGAGGGAGAAGCACATTTGCATTTTGGTAGAACTGGGAGAAGCTACTCTGTGCTGTGTTGCTCACCTGTGCTTTTAGAAAGGCACTTGGAATTTATAACAGAAGACCTAATTTGCTCACAACTGTGTTGGATAAAGGAGCCAGATTTGCAGGCAATCTTGTATCAGGCATGACTTCCCAGGATTTGCAATAGGAAGGCCAGTTATTTGGAGGGCTGTCTCTTTGCCCATGCTTTATTAATCTGTGGGCATTGCCATAAAAAATTGGCTTTTCGCTGAGAAAGCCTTCTCAGGGAGGCTCAGTGGAGCAGCTGCTCTAGACTGGAAATTGCCACTCTCCAACCGGGTGTGCATGTGAACCACCTGGGAAGAGCTGGGCGCACCCAAAAGGAAGCATTTGTCAGTGCAGTGATGCTTTCCCTGGGCTCTGTTTGGAAATGCAAGATGTCCCGTTGTGTTTCAATTGCCTTGCTGCTAAAATCCAGCATCGTATGATGTAGTAGAACCTGGTGATGCTAGGTGGTGCTAATGGGTTTGAGGAGCAGGGAGGAGGGTGGTGATGTGGCATCCAATTAGGTTGCCACAATCCAACTGGAGGCTAACTGGGGAAGCCAAGAAAGAGTTAAGTTAGACAGCTGTGCTGTGAATTGCTCTCTACCTCAACTTCAGCATTGCTTCATATTTTGATCTGCTTTGGCACGTTTTGATTTTGGGCAGGGAGTCAGTCTTGTCCACGGTGCCAGAGGCTGTGTTTGTAATAGAGGCATCACATGCAGTGAAAGGCTTGTAGAAAAAGCAGTCTGTACAGATACAGATCAAATGGGAGCATTTCCATTGAAAAGTGCAGCACGGCTTGCTTTTTGCATCCCACTGGTAACATGACTGCTCACAGTCACATTTAGCAGTGTCCAAGTTTGTTTGACACTCAGTGATGCTGATGGGTGGACCTGGCCTCCCCTGGTAGCCTGGTTCTTAGGTGGAGAGGCTGGGTGGGGAGGCGCCCTGAGCGCGAGGTCCAGGACTGGGGATACAGAACCCTGAACACTGGCTGTCAGGGTTGTTCAAGCCTTGGGCATGACTCTGATCCTTTGTCAGAAACTGACAGTGCATGACAACTGAAAGCTGAAGCTCTGGGATTATTCATTCCCTTTATTCCTCATTCTTCTTTTGGCTATCGTCAGTTCTCAGGGCTCCCAGAAGGCAGAAGTGGTAGGAGAGGAAATTTAGGGCATGATTTCTTGTCTTTCTTTATTAGTGGTTCTATTGTGGCAGTGGGAAAACTCATGGTAGGAATAATGAAATGTTGGATAATTTTGGGTTTCAAATGCTCTCTCTGCTTCCATTTCCTCTATGACTCATTGCTAGTACAAGTGAACCTCTTTCCATAATGAGGGTGGGATCTTTAGTTGTGAATTACATATTTGGTTGGGAAAATTTGCATTGATCTGTTCTCATGTCCAGTTAGATGGATGAGCAAGTTGACTACTCAGTGTTATTCCACTTTGATTCTTGCTAAGGCTCTTAAAATGTGCTATGTTCGCTGATTAATAAATCCATACAAAAGTTCAATGCATGCCTACTATGCAACAGACCCTGAGCAAACATGCCGGGTAACCTGGCCCAGAGCAGTTCTGTCTTCATGGAATTTAATCTAATTAAAGGGACAGAAAATTAAGCAAATAATTAGGAGGCAATATAATAAGTGCTCTGATAAGTCCTTTGTGTCTCGAAACATGTAGCAGGGACATTGGAAAGAGCAAAGAATTTGTTCTAGAGGAACTGACTTCTAGGTTGAGAACTGAAGATGAACAGACTTAAGAAAGAGATGGGGGACTTCCCTGGTGGTCCAGTGGAGAAGAATCTGCTTGCCAGTGCAGGAGACATGGGTTTGATCTTTGGTCCAGGAAGATTTCACATGGCGTGGGGGCAACTAAGCCTGCAAGATGCAACCAGTGAAGCTCTTGCAGCTAAAGCCTAGCCTGTGCTCTGCAACAAGAGAAGCCAAGACAATGAGAAGTTCATGCACCACAGAAAAGAACAGCTCCCACTTGTCTCAACTAGAGAAAGCCCTCAACAGCAGCAAAGGCCCAGCATAACTGAAAATAAGTAAAATTATAAAATTATAAAAAAAAGATCACTGTGGACAGTGACTGCAGCCATGAAATTAAAAGATGCTTGCTCCTTGGAAGACAAGCTATGACAAACCTAGACAGCATATTAAAAAGCAGAGATATCACTTGGTTAACAAAAGTCTGTCTGGTCAAAGCTATGGTTTTTCCAGTAGCATGTATGGCTGTGAGAGTTGAACCATAAAGAAGGCTGAGTGCTAAAGAACTGGTGTTTTCAAACTGTGGGGCTGGAGAAGACTCTTAAATGTCCCTTGGACAGAAAGAGGATCAAATGAATCAATCCTAAACGAAATCAACCCTGAATATTCATTGGAGGGACTGATGCTGAAGCTCCAATACTTTTGCCACCTGATGTGAAGAGCCAGCTCAGTGGAAAAGATCTTGATGCTGGGAAAGATTGAGGGAAGGAGGGGAAGAGGGTGACAGAGGATGAAATGGTTGGATGGCATCACCAACTCAATGGGCATGAGTCTGAGTAAATTTCAGGAGACAGTGAAGGACAGGGAAGCCTGGCATGCTGCACACCACGGGGTTGCAAAGAGTCAGACTGGACTAAATGACTAAACAACAACAACAAAATTTTAAAAAAAGAGAGAGAGAAGGGGCAGGGAGTGGCCAGTGTTGTAAGCAGAGGGACCAGTCTGGGCTTCACTTCATGCTGCTGCTGCTGCTAAGTCGCTTCAGTCATGTCCGACTCTGTGCGACCACATAAAGGGCAGCCCACTAGGCTTCCCCGTTCCTGGGATTCTCCAGGCAAGAACACTGGAGTGGGTTGCCATTTCCTTCTCCAATGCATGAAAGTGAAAAGTGAATGAAGTCACTGAGTCGTGTCCAACTCTCAGCGACCCCATGGACTGCAGCCTACCAGGCTCCTCCGTCCATGGGATTTTCCAGGCAAACGTACTGGGGTGGGGTGCCATTGCCTTTTCCACTTCACTTCATAATCCCTTTCTAATGGGTGTGTACAATTAAGAAAGGAAAGTCTTAAGTGAGAAAGAATTTATCTGGTAATAATCAGATGCTTATTAACAGATCTCTTATCAAGCAGAGCTTTATTTACCTCCCTCTTATGATCCAGACATCCTAGAATGTGACGTCAAGTGGGCCTTAGAAAGCATCACTACAAACAAAGCTAGTGGAGGTGATGGAATTCCAGTTGAGCTATTTCAAATCCTGAAAGATGATGCTGTGAAAGTGGTGCACTCAATATGCCAGCAAATTTGGAAAACTCAGCAGTGGCCACAGGACTTGAAAAAGTCAGTTTTTATTCCAATCCCTGAGAAAGGCAATGCCAAAGAATGCACAATTGCAGTCATCTCACATGCTAGTAAAGTAATGCTTAAAATTCTCCAAGCCAGGCTTTAGCAATATGTGAAGCGTGATTTTCCACATGTTCAAGCTGGTTTTAGAAAAGGCAGAGAAACCAGAGGTCAAATTGCTACCATCCAATGGATCGTGGAAAAAGCAAGAGAGTTCCAGAAAAACATTTATTTCTGCTTTCTTGACTATACCAAAGCCTTTGACTGTGTGGATCACAATAAACTGTGGAAAATTCTGAAAGAGATGGGAATACCAGACCACCTGACCGGCCTCTTGAGAAACCTATATGCAGGTCAGGAAACAACAGTTAGAACTGGACATGGAACAACAGACTGGTTCCAAATAGGAAAAGGAGTACGTCAAGGCTGTATATTGTCATCCTGCTTATTTAAATTCTATGCAGAGTACATCATGAGAAACACTGGGCTGGAAGAAGCACAAGCTGGAATCAAGATTGCTGGGAGAAATATCAATAACCTCAGATATGCAGATGACACCACCTTTATGGCAGAAAGTGAAGAGGAACTAAAAAGCCTCTTGATGAAAGTGAAAGTGGAGAGTGAAAAAGTTGGCTTAAAGCTCAACATTCAGAAAACGAAGATCATGGCATCTGGTCCCATCACTTCATGGGAAATAAATGGGAAAACAGTGGAAACAATGTCAGACTTTTTTTTTTGGGCTCCAAAATCACTGCAGATGGTGACTGCAGCCATGAAATTAAAAGACGCTTCCTCCTTGGAAGAAAAGTTATGACCAACCTAGACAGCATATTCAAAAGCAGAGACATTACTTTGCCAACAAAGGTCCGCCGTCTAGTCAAGGCTATGGTTTTTCCTGTGGTCATGTATGGATGTGAGAGTGGGAATGTGAAGAAAGCTGAGTGCCAAAGAATTGATGCTTTGTGGTGTTGGAGAAGACTCTTGAGAGTCCCTTGGACTGCAAGGAGATCCAACCAGTCCATTCTGAAGGAGATCAGCCCTGGGATTTCTTTGGAGGGAATGATGCTAAAGCTGAAACTCCAGTACTTTGGCCACCTCATGCGAAGAGTTGACTCACTGGAAAAGATCCTGATGCTGGGAGGGATTGAGGGCAGGAGGAGAAGGGGATGACCGAGGATGAGATGGCTGGATGGCATCACTGACTCAATGGACATGAGTCTGAGTGAACTCTGGAGTTGGTGATAGACAGGGAGACCTGGCCTGCTGCGATTCATGGGGTCACAAAGAGTCAGACATGACTCAGTGACTGAACTGAACTGAAATATGATCATACCTTTTGGAGTTGGTGGTATGGCTACTTACGTGCATCACCAAAGGATCTCTGCCACCTCTGGAAGGCCTTCGGTTTGCTCGTGTCACTCAGGTAGAGATTTTCTAAGTGACCTTGTTGAATGTTGAATCAAAGAATAAACTGATAAAGAGTATCATAAAATGAAAAAAAAAAAAAGAATAAACTGATTCAGGGCACATTGGATATCCAGTCTGTGTCCCAGAGCCAGTAGGGAAGGCAATTGATCTTAATGTGTGATCTTGGCTTTTTGGTGTTACCTGGATTATTAACCAGTGGTATAGGCCTATCTGACCTTCTTGAAGATTCTCTTGGCCTCTCTCCTTTGATCTGATATCCTTCTTTCTGCGAGGCTCACTGGGTTTAGCCTAGGATGGGCATGTTGGCCTATTTCCTCAAGTATCCCCTTTAGCTACATTTAAGTTGTTATGTTTGCAGACCTGTGCGTACATTGCTCATTCAAGAAATGTTTTAGTTCCACATATTTCAACACAATTAAGAGCTTCCTGTGCCCTGGGCTCTGTGGTACATGCTGACAGTAGAAGAACGGATATGACAGGATCTCTGCCCCAAGTTACTGGTAAGTATTGTGTGCCAAGATTCAACTAAGCTGGAGATGGTGAGGGCCTGGCGGCGTGGATGGATGGGAAGTCCCAGCATCAAGATTTTAGGTAGCAGTTCTCCATGACATCAAAAGGGAACATTATCTTGATTCTGGAGCTTTGAAGATAATTTCCATAGGAAACAGGACCTGGTCTCATCAGTTCAGTTCAGTTCAGTCACTCAGTCGTGTCCGACTCTTTGCTACCCCATGAATCACAGCACGCCAGACCTCCCTGTCTATCACCAACTCCCAGAGTTCACTCAAACTCACATCCATCGAGTTGGTGATGCCATCCAGCTATCTCATCCTCTGTCGTCCCCTTCTCCTCCTGCCCCCAATCCCTCCCAGCAGCAGAGTCTTTTCCAATGCAAGAGTTGACATGAGGTGGCCAAAGTACTGGAGTTTCAGCTTTAGCATCATCCTTCCAAAGAAATCCCAGGGCTGATCTCCTTTAGAATGGACTGGTTGGATCTCCTTGCAGTCCAAGGGACTCTCAAGAGTCTTCTCCAACACCACAGTTCAAAAGCATCAATTCTTCGGCGCTCAGCTTTCTTCACAGTCCCACTCTCACATCCATACATGACCACAGGAAAACCCATAGCCTTGACTAGATGGACCTTTGTTGGCAAAGTAATGTCTCTGCTTTTCAATATGCTATTTAGGTTAGGAGATTATAAATTTTTCTCCAACTTCTTTTTTTATTTTCCTGATAAGCATGAAGCTCTATATTCTTTCAGACTGAGTTCTGTTTGGGTCCTTGACTGATGTGTCTGAGGTCATTTGGAAGGTTTGCACCCACCAGATTCTCTTGGTGACTTGAAAAATTCATGTGCCTCTGTGATACTGTGATAGAAGAAGAAATATATACTTGGTCTTTGTACTCAGTTCCTGACATAGAGCTCTTAAAACTCTTGTTATTTCCTGAGATAATAGGAGCACTGTTATTATAATATTCAGCCTTAGTCCATAGTTCCTGACACAAGAGCTTCAAAGACCCTCAGAATCTCTGGGGTGATAAAGGTGTCTCTTTGCATGTTAACGAGATGCCTGGTAGCTGGGGGCACCTAGTTATCTTCAGGATGGGAACTGGTTGCCAAAAAGACCAGCACATGTTTAGAGGGTTGGAGCTTTCATTCTTATCTCCTGACCTCTGGGAAAGACTATAAATTGAATCAATCATTAATAGCTAATGTTTAATCATGCCTACTTACCTAATCTTCCAGAAAAACTCCTAAGACACAGAGATCGGAGAGCTTCTAGGTCAGTGAACTCATGGAGGTGCTGGGAGGGGGACACACTAGGAGAGGCCTGGAAGCTCTGTGCTGCCCACCCTACACTTCGCCCCATGCATCTCCTTCACTTGGCTGTTTCTCAGTTGTGTTGTTTAGAGTAAGCCAGTAAGTAAACGTTTCCTGGGATCTGTGAATCACTCTAGAAAATCATCAAACCTAAGCAGGAGGTCATGGGAACCTGGTTTTATAGGCGGCCAGGCAAAAGTTTGGGAGGCCCAGGACTGGCATCTGAGTCTTGTGTGTATGAGCTCTTAACCTGTGGGCTCTGTGCTAACTCTGGGTAGTTAGGGTCAGAATTGGATTGGAGACACCCAGGTGGCTCTGGAGAGTTTCAGAATTGGTTGGTGTGGGGAAAAACCCCTGTGTATTAGGTTTCAGAAGTTTCATGAGTAAAAATAGTTTGTTGTTGTTCAATCACTGAGCCGTGTCCAACTCTTTCTGTGACCCCATGGACTGTACCCCACCAGGCTCCTCTGTCCATGGGATTTCCCAGGCAAGAGTACTGAAGTGGGTTGTCATTTCCTTCTCCAGATTTTCCTGACCCAGGGATTGACCTGAATCTCCTACAATTGGCGTGTGGATTTGTTACCTCTGAGCCACCAGGCAAGCCCCTAAACAGTTTACAACCTCCAGAAAGAATGATGTATTTTGCTTTCAAGTAAATATATTTTTTTTACAAAAATCTCAAAAATTCATTTGGAGTCTATAACGTTGGAATTTGTGATTCTTTTGGAAACAATTTAGGCTAATTTTTAACGTTTCTTAGAAAAAGGGGCTTGGACAGAAGATAATACTGAAAATGTACAAAAGACAGAAGAAATAAACTGTCTTTAGTAACTTTAGAAGCACGCAAACTTGACATACTAATTAAAAATAATAATGGCTTTTTCATAAAGAGAGGTCTGCTAAATAGAAGTCATGCTATTATATATATTGTTAGACCATTTTGGTACCAGCTTTTTGCTTGGGGAGACTTGAGGTACCTAGTGCTGATTTCCAAGTTACAAATCACCTATGTGTTTTATACAAAGAGACAAATGAACAATGACATAAATCTAAGGGGTTGTTTATTTCTAGGAGTAGTGAAAGCCAGAAAACCATGGCAACCAATGCAGTCAGAGATGATGTGCAAAGAACTTAGACTCTTGGCAAAAATGAATTAGAAAAAAAGTGTGAAAAGTCTTGAAACACTAACAGTTCTAGGCAATTTAACTTTTCGTTTTTCATTCTGATGGAGGAGTTACATCTCAGCAGGAGTGGAAGTTACAGTGAAGGGTTATTTGTTGCTTCCTCTACTACTGTTATTTTATAATTCTAAGCTCAGTGGTAGAGGCCCAGTTAAAAACTCATGGACATGTTTTATAGTGAAGATAGTGATAATGATAGCATATGAATAACTCATGAAGAATTCAGTATATGTTGTGTACCTTAAGCTCTCAGATTCTCTCTTTATTAAAGTCATCTCTTGAAATTGAAAATCACTCAGCTGTGTCCAACTCTTTGCAACCCCATGGACTATACAGTCCATGGAATTCTCCAGGCAAGAATACTGGAGTGGGTAGCTGTTCCCTTCTCAGGGGATCTTCCTGTCCCAGGGATTGAATCCAGGTCTTCCACATGGCAGGCAGATTCTTTACCAGCTGAGCCACCAGGGAAGCCCAAGATTACTGGAGTGTGTAGGCTATCCCCTTCTCCAGTGAATCTTCCTGACCCAGAAATCAACCCGGGGTCTTCTGCATTGTATATGGATTCTTTACCAGCTGAGCTCCCAGGGAAGCCCTAAAGTCATCTCTTAGGATCTATAATATATGAACTCCACTAAGCCATGAAAAAAATTATTGTATAAGTTTGCTTATGGGTAAAAGACTTAGCTGTCAAAGCTGAGTTTATGGATGGTGAAATTGCTTTGCCATTTGATAGATATTCTCAGCTATGTTATAAACCAGTTGATCAACCAGAGCAAACTACATTTATTTGTTCAATGAGTAATGGTTCCAACTTTATGATTCAAAAGAGGACAATAATGGGACAAGCCAAACATCACAAAGTTTGCTCTTTTTACTGAGATTCAGCCATGTTTTTGAATGAATACTCCTTGAATCTTTTCGTGCTTTCAGTTAATTTATATCTGAAAAAATTAATTTTGACTTTTTTTTTTAAAGCCAGTATTCTGGTTGCTTTTATGGAGGAATGGAGTTTCGGAGGTTCTTTACCAAACTGAACTCAGGTTTGCTTTCCCAATACTTGCAGCAAAGCCAATTTTTTGACACAGGAGTGTGGTGAAAGAAAGTATAGCATTTATTTGCAGGACACCAAGCAAGAGGAATGGGCAGCTAATGTTCAAAGGACCTAAACTCCTTCATGGCTTTTATTTATTTATTTATTTATTTTCTTTAATTAATTTTTATCTTCATGGCTTTTAAACATGTGTTTTTAAAGGCAACATTATGGGTGGGAACCTTGGGTGCCTGAGTCAATTCATGAACACTCTGATTGGCTATTGGTGAGGTAACAGGGTGATGTTTAGAGAATTTTAATCAATATCTGGTTCCCCCTAGGCTAAGGTCTATGTGTTTGTGGTCAACAAGTAGTTAAGCTGTCCACTGGTTTTCATTGATGAACTGTTGTTCAGAACATTGTTACTTTTCTTGCTTGATCGCTTTTCCTTTGCTTCTGCATTTTCTCACCTCTCTAATCATTAACTGTTTTAGTCTGCTCTCTGGAACTTGAGGAGAACTGAGGAGACTAATCTCTTTTACAGACCAGAAGTAATGGACATGGAGGGGCTTATATCCACGAAGGTCCTGCAAGGTCCTGCTCAGTTTCGGTTCATACTCCACAATTCTGGAAGTGCTTCTTTTTAGTCCCTTCATTTTTACTTTGTACATTTATCTGCATTAAAGATCAGTGAAATTAAACAAGGCTCCTGTGTACCCACACAACTCTGCATGTGTGGGACTGTGTTCCTGGGTGATTGCCTGGCCTGAATGGCTTACAACTGTGGGTTTCTGAGCAGCTGCTGTTTCAGCTTAGCTATTCTTCACCTGGAGAGGAGCAAATGGAAGGAGAGCAAAGGGAACACCACTAACCAACAGTGTGGTCATGTGCATAGAGTTTCTGGATGAGCGTTAAATGTGGTAGCTTAAATTTATTAATTTATTTAAAAAAATATTTATTTATTTAGCTGCGCCTGGTCTTAGTCGTGGCACATGGGGTCTTCAATCTTACTTGTAACATGTAGGATCTAGTTCATGGGGGCCAATGCAGGCGAACTGGGTTCAGTCTCTGGGTTGGGAAGATCCTTTGGGGAAGGAAATGGCAACCCACTCCATTGTTCTTGCCTGAAGAATTCCATGGACAGAGGAGCCTGGCGGGCTACAGTCCATGGGGTTGCAAAGAGTCGGGCATGACTGAGTGACTAACACACACACACTACAGTGCATGGGACAGCTCTCCACAACCAGGAATTAACCCTTCCTGAAGGTCAATAATGCTGAGTTTGAGAAACCCTGCTCTAGTCCATGGATTTGAAGGCAGGGAGCTGGTAGCTAGGTATATAGACATAATAAATGGTAAACATAACAGTTGGCTAAAGAACAGAGTCTGTTGGTTTCTTATAGTTTTTGGCAGTTGTAACTAGTGGTCTGAGGGCTTGAAATTATGTATTTGCTTTCCTTCATTTCTTGATTAGTCACTGAACAGGAAATCCAGAAAGATCAACCAGTCCATTTATTTCTATGAATAAACATCAAAAATTCATGAAAAGTGCCAACCAATAAATGCTCAATACAGAGTAACTATTTAAACTGTCATAAAAGTCCACATCTCTTCCTAGATCATTTATGCATTAATTCCTCTATGCACACATCCTTTCAGCAAACATTTCTGGTTGTGCGCTTTCACTTTGTGTATACATGTATCCAACAGGACACTGATGGATGGGAAAGGTGGGTGTGTGTTATCAGGCCCGTGCTCACATTCTCTGCAAAAGCAGTATCTGAGAGGTGCAGGCCAGCCGCTGCCGTCTGCTTTCACAGAGATCTCTACTACAGAGCGAGGCCCAGGGATCCAGGGAATAGAGCTCTCTCTTCCCTGGGGGCAAGACAGAAAATGCAACCCATATAACATTTCTTTAGAAAGGCATCATTCAGTCTTAACCTGAGCTGATGGGGCTGGCGATGCTCACCCATCAGAACAGGCACAGCCTTTTGTCTGAGTTTTACTCTTTCAGCGTGGCTTTTGGATGCCTTCTGGTATGGACAGTCTTGAGACAGCACAATGCAGAAAGATACAGAGAGCCGGGCAGCTGATGCACAGATGACAGAGGGATGGCAGGGAGGCTGTAAGCGGAAGGGAAACTTTCTGCACCCCATTTATTCTGGTGTGAAAAGAAACCATGCCCTTGCTGTTTCAAGAGAAAAGATAAAGAGCATGGAGGAAGAGAGAGTGCTATTCCCTGGATCCCTGGGCCTCGCTCTGTAGCTGAGGTCTCTGTGAAAGCAGACGGCAGCGGCTGGCCTGCACCTCTCAGATACTGCTTTTGCAGAGAACGTGAGCACGGGCCTGATAACATACACCCACCTCTCCTATCCATCAGTGTCCTGTTGGATATGTGTATACACAAAGCAAAAGCGCACAACAGAAATGTTTGCTGAAGGGATGTGTGCATAGAGGAATTAATGCATAAATGATCTAGGAAGAGATGTGGACTTCTGTGACAGTTTAAGTAGTTACTCTGTATTGAGCATTTAGTCTCTCTGGACCTTTGTTAAATACTGTTTTCATTTAATCCTCATATCATTCCTGTGAGTGAGGAATGTATATCTTCTTTTCACAGATTAAAAAACTGAAATTCAGAGAGGTCAGCTAGCTGGCCTAAGGTTTTTTTAAAAAAAGTAATTTACTTATTTTAAGTAGAAGATAATTACTTTGCAATATTGTGATGGCCTCTGCCATATATCAAAACGAATTGGCCACAGGCATACATGTGTCCCCTCCCTCCCACCTTCCTCCATACCTGATCCCTCCAGATTGTCACAGAGCCTCAGGGTTCGGACCTAGAATGCTAGGTTAGGATTTGAGCCTGGGACCCTGCTGCACTGTCTCAGGGAAGACACTTCAGCTCCTGGGAAACCTGAGAAAGCAAGATGGTGGAGGAGGGGGAATGGAGTCAGGGCTCCTTCAGCAAGCACCCTCGGTCCATGCTTTCCAGCAGAAACTCCAGAAGGTGTTCTCTTAGCAGGTTTCTTAAAAGGTTTTTTTTTTTTTTTTTTGATATGGGCCATTTTTAAAGTCTTTATTGAATTTGTTACAATATTTCTTCTGTTTTTTATTTCGTTTCTTTGGCCCTGAGGCATGTGGGATCCTAGCTCCCTGACCAGGAATGGAACCCACACCCCCTGCACTGGAAGGTGGAGTTTTAACTACTAGAGATCTTCAACTAGAAAGTTGAAAGTTTTCAACTAGAAAGTTTTAACTACTAGTTGTTGTTCAGTTGCTAAGTTGTGTCCAACTCTTTGCAACCCCATGGAATGTAGCATGCCAAGCTTCCCTGTCCTTCACTATCTCTGAGTTTACTCAAACTCATGTTCATTGAGTCAGTGATATCACCCAACCATCTCATCCTCTGTCATCCCCTTCTCCTCCTGCCCTCAGTCTTCTCAGCATCAGGGTCTTTTCAAATGAGCCAACTCTTTGCATCACGTGGCCAAAGTATTGGAGCTTCAGTTTCAGCATCAGTTGATGCCTTTTTGGCTGGTTTTTAATGAAGATGTAAAAGTACTCTTGCCTGGAAAATCCCATGGACAGAGGAGCCTGGTAGGCTGCAGTCCATGGGGTTGCTAGGAGTCGGAGACGACTGAGCGACTTCACTTTCACTTTTTACTTTCATGCATTGGAGAAGGAAATGGCAACCCACTCCAGTGTTCTTGCCTGGAGAATCCCAGGGACAGGGAAGCCTGGTGGGCTGCCATCTATGGGGTCGGACAGAGTCGGACACAACTGAAGCGACTTAGCAGCAGCAGCAGCAAAAGGATCAGATGACAATGACAGAATCCATCCTCTGTCATAAGAACTGTAGCCTTTTTACAGATATAGTTTGTGAATCTTCAGGCCACAGACTGTGGATAGAGTCCACATAACTACCACCATCTGTGCATCACACACTAGACCTCACCAGCTAAGAGGAAACCCAGCCTCATATAAAGCTCTCCGAGATTCTCTGCAAATCTTGGATTTTGGATAGGTCATTATGCGTATGGCAGGCAGCTTCCTTGAAACACTCAGAATTTCCTTCCTCTGTCTTTGATCTGACCCTGGTCAAGTACTGTCAGTGCGGCCCAGTGCTAAAAAGTATAGACTCTGGAGTCAGACTTCCACTGTTCTTGTCTAACCCCTGCTACTAACTCACTGCGAACATGGACAGTTTGCTTACATCCACTTCCCTCATCTATAAAATGACAATAATGATCATGCCTACAGCACAAAAGTTGTAAGGATGAAACAAAACAACTAATTCAAAGGGCTCAGCATGGTGTCTTATAAATAGCTCTCCTTCAAGCTTATCTATTAATATTTTAAACTCTACCATACCTTCCAGACATGGTAAGAAATATCTATGTTTGGAAACTGCCTGGACAGAGCGCTCTTTAGAGAACTTTCTGTTGGGGACACAGGAGGTTTATGATGTGAGAGAAAGTGGGGGAAGATATGACTTTCAGCAAAATGGTCTACCTTTCTCTCACCTTCTCTTCATGTGCCCTAGGCATTTTAGAGAATTTTATTGGCTTAAAACTGGCTTAAATTTTTTATTAAACATTTCATGACAGTGTTATTCCTGCACATTTAAACATGTAAGTTGTATTATATACCTGTGATTTTCTGTTAAACTTTAAAATATATATTTTCAAGGAGGGGATCTTTGGGAATTCTCTGGTGGTCCAGTGGTTAGACCTCCACATTTTCACTGCAGGAGGCACAGGTTTGATCCCTGGTGGGGGAACTAAGATCCTGTGTGCTGTGTGGCGTGGCCAAAAAAAAAAAAAAAAAAAAGAAAAGAGGGGCCCTTTTCTGTGGTGTTAATCAAAATCAAAAGAAGGTTGGATACTCAAAAATTTTAAGCAAAAGTTGAAAATGTGAATTTCTAGTCTTTATCCCTAGATTCTGATTTAGGAGATCGGGCAAGGCAGAAATAATTTTTAACAAATGTTTCAGGTTTCTTAGAGGTGAGTGGTCTAGAAAGTGCTAGAACAATAACTAAGGTAAAGTTTGAGGAATTATTTGGGAGAGGTCATCAAAATGTACATAATGGACAATCTACATGATTCCTGTTGCTCTTTGGAGGTGAAAATGAGACGTGGCAGTGCTGAGGTGAGGGCATTACTCTCCACTCTCCCCAAGTCTTTTTTGGGCCTCCCATTAGATGCCTCATTGCACAGCAAAGCTGCACCCTTCCTACATCCTGAGCTGCAGTGTAATTGGAGTTTGAGGTTGTGTCTGTGCACCACTTCTATGGATTGGGAGTGGTGGGATTAAATGAAACCTGCATTTTTCACTCCCATGAGGAAAATCACAAACTATAAAGACAGATTTAATGGAAGCAATATTTAACTCTGCTTATAATTATGGATCTCTGCCTCAAACAGAATCAACTAGTGCTCTTTTTTGCAAATAAGAGAATTCACTGTATTCAGTCAAAACACAAAAGGATTTATTCAAGAAGAATATGAGGAACCTCCAGGTGGGCTTGGAGGCCCTGAAGTCAGTGTTCCAGCACACCTCATGTCTCCTGCTCACGTTGCTAGGGAGGTGGGACAGACATAGCAACCCATGCTATAGGTGCTGGGATAGGACCCTGGAGCCACTGCGTCTTCCACACTCCTAGACAGGATGGTTGCATTGCCAGCCTCAAAAGCATAGGTTCCTTGTGGAGCTTGCTTCCAATATTTTTCTGTTCTCTCTTCAGATTGTATTTCATGCAGGTGCATCTGGTTATGGAATCTGAGTCACCTGCCTGTCCAGTGAAATACTGAAGCTGGCTGAAGCTGGCTTTGAGAGGTGATGGTTAAGTTTCAGGGATGTTATAGGTTAGTTTATAAAATGTTGGTAACTTGAAGTAGGCCATAGTAGGAGGATTTACACCATGGAAATTGGCAAGTGATACAAAGCAGAGAAACTGAGAAACATTTGCCATCACCTCATTGCAAAGGATGCTGGGTAGATTTCACAGTCCCTTTGGAAAGGTAGACCTCATAGTGGGTGAAATTCTCTAGACAGGGGGATACTATTTAAAATGTGCCACACAACCACTAAAATAGTGAACCACTGGTTTCAAGGTTTCTTCCAAGTGACTTGTCAGAGTATCTTTTGGTGTCAGATAATGTGTAGTGAGATAGAACTGCAAATGTGCTTCAGGTTATAGCCAGAATTTTCAGGTTCATCTCCTCCATCGTGCACCCTGACAAGCAACTCTGTTTCCTTGAAATTGTTCAGAGTGTTTATTAAAAGACAAAAGGGAACTGTGAGGCCTTTTGAAACATCACTATGAGGCCCTGAGCCATGTCCATTCAGAGTATGATTGTCTTCTAGCTTGGGGTCTCCAGGAATTGTTTCTAGGAGGGACATAAAGAGAGAGACTCCACAGATAAAATGGTGAGAGAAATGGCCACACAGTAATGATGAGAGATGTAGCAGAGATTACTTCTGTCCCTGAAGGAAGGGTGGGACCTAATGGCAGACTCAGAAGTGGGAAATCCTATTGGAGAAGAATCTCTCCATTGGGAATAAAGGAGATTGGGCTGGCTAAGGTTGCGAAGATCCTCTGGAGAAGGACATGGCAACCGACTCCAGTATTCTTCACTGGAGAATCCCATGGACAGAGGAGCCTGGAAGGCTACAGTCCACAGGGTCACAAAGAGTTGGACATGACTGAAGCAACTTGGTGCAGGGTTTGAAAGTAGAACTACCATCATCCTGTCATCCCTTGGGGACCACAGGAGATTGGCTCCAAATATTACCTCCAATATCAAAATCTGAGGATGCTCAAGTCATTTGTAGAAAATCATATAATATTTGCTGGAGAAGGAAATGGCAACCTACTGCAGTACCCTTGCTTGGAAAATTCCATGGATGGAGGAGCCTGGTAGGCTACAGTCCATGGGGTCGCAAAGAGTTGGACACAACTGAGCGACTTTTCTTTCTTTCTTTCTATAGTTCCTTTTGGAGAAGGAAATGGCAGCCCACTCCAGTGTTCTTGCCTGGATAATCCCAAGGACAGAGGGGCCTGGTGGGCTACAGTCTATGGGGTTGCAAAGAGTTGGGCATGACTAAGCAACTAACACACACATGTATAGTATTTGCATACAACCTATGCACATCCTTCTGTATCCTTTAAGTCATTTCTAGATTATTTATAGCACCTCACACAAGGGAAGTGCTATGCAAATAATTAGTGGTGTGTGGCAAATTCAAATTTTGCTTTCTGGAGCTTTATGTAATTTTTTTTTTTTCTCTATAAATATTTTTAATCCATGGTTGGCTAAATCCTCAGATGCAGAACCTGTGGATACGAAGGGCCAACTGTACCTCTCAGGGCACTAGTAAAGAGTGAGAAGGTGTAGATCCATTGCCCTTTCCCCTCCTACATCCTGATCTTCTCCAGGCACCAGAAAGAGTCCTGGGGCTTCAGGAACTGCAGGGAAAACTGTAGCCCTGTCCAGGACAAAGAGCTCATGTTGACAGGCCAGACTTGCACTGGGTTGCCCCCAGTTAAGATCTTCTCAAACACAAGCATTGCGGGATCATTAGTCCTGCAGTGGACACACAGAGCAGTGGCCAGGCTATGGTGATGCCCAGTTTCGGATGCAGAGGTGTCTTTGGAGCCTGGGAGTAGAGACATAGTTGTAGGTTCCAAGCAGAATGTTTGAAGGAGGATTTTTGTGAAGGACACAAAGCCTTCTCTCAGCTACAAAGGACCCCTCCTCAGTGACCACACTGACAGCAGCTGGTGTGAGGGGTGCATGGCAGGACAGACCACCCAACCTAGATGGTGCTGGAAGGTGACTTAGGGCACCAGTGGGGAGTCTCTGGCAGGTAACAGTCACTTCAGCCACTGCCTATTAAAATCAAATAAAAATGCCACTGATTGTAAAAGTAATATATGTTTTTGTGGAATTTTTAAAAAATAGTGAGAGGTATAAAGAAAAAAATTTTAATTAGTATTACTTTGCATGAGTGTTTGCAGGCTCACTCGCTCAGTTGTGTCTGACTCTTTGGGACCCCATGGACTGTAGCCCACTAGGCTCCTCTGTCCATGGGGTTTTCCTGGCAAGAACTGGAGTGGGTTGCCATTCCCTTCTCCAGGGGATCTTCCTGATCCAGGGATCGAACCTGGTCTCCTGCATTGCAGGTGGATTCTTTACCATCTGAGCCACCAGGGGAGCCCTTCATAGTCCTAATTTTATTTATTTATTTTTTTGGCCACCCTGTGCAACATGTGGGATCATAGTTCCCCCACCAGCAATTGAACCCGAGGCCCTGGCAGTGGAAGCACTGAATCCTAACCACTGGACCACCAAGGAATTCCCACAGTCATCATTTTAAATTGCCGGGGGCCAGCATGAAGAACTCCGCCCATGGCAAAGGTCATGAGGAAGGAGGCTTGGCATACACAAAGGCGTGATCAAGCCTCAGGTACCCCCTGTCCCTGAGCATCTACCCACAAAACCAGAGTCTGTTTTATGCTCTCACCTACACCTCTGACTTTAGCGGGGGCTTCCCCCATAACCATTTCTCTCGGAGAAGGAGTTAACTTGCAGCTCCAGTTAATAAAAATTCCTGGGCCTGACAAGTGTTTCAACTTACGAACTCCTCTGAAGGTTATCTAGCCTGCCTGTATAGGTTCATCCGGCCACATGTGATTGTTTACAGCCTCGCAACCGTGAGAGGCACGAGATGTTTTAGACTTACTAAAGGCAGATTCTTTTGGGAAGTTAGAATTTATTAGTATAGTGGGTTGGTTAAGAATTATATTGGTGAAGGATTTTTCAATTTTTGTGCTAATAATTGCTACTAATTCTCTGCCCTGGGTGTGACAAGGATGTCTCAGGTCAAACCTCTCTGCAGGCAGACTAGCTTGTGTGATAGGATTATCCATACTCCTGCCAAGCACAGTATTGTTTACTACCTCTCAACCATAAACAGCACAGAGAGTTTGGGGGTATTTTGAAGGTCTTAATTAGCATAGGGCTTTTCTCATTGTTAAGTCAATGATTGCCGCCAGGCCTCCACATCCTTAGGCACCTGGGAATATATTAGTCAATGTATTTGGAATATAGAAAAAGAAATATAGTAGTTTTTGATGTTAGCAATACTAGACTTCTTGAGTTGATGAATTTTCTCTTTTGTTATAGATCACTGTACTTTGTTATAAATCACTGTGTCCTTGCTATGTAAAAATGTAACGTTATCACTATCTTAAGACTAAATAGATCTTAAGGGGAACATTGGTGAAGGGATTTCATTTGTTGGGCTGATGTTTGCTGCTAAATCTCCATATTCCCTGCCCTTATAATGAATATAACTAGTATATAGGAGAAATAAGTATTAACTTTTAAGATTAATCATGTTAACCTTGGGTTAAAGAAATTCCTTTCTTGATTGTAACTCACTACACCCTCACCCTATAGGAATGCAACTTTATTTGGAAGGTGGTGCCTGGTTTAAGAATAAACACCCTTGGAAAAATAAGTTTTTTGGTTATCAGAAAGGAAGGGTCATAAAATGTCAGCAGGTCTCAGGCCAGAAGATGATGTAAAACCCCTAAGACCCTTTTTTTATGTAAAGTACCTGATTTTGATAAAGGTCAGGACTGCTGACCCCCGCGTGACTCTGTGTTCATCCCTATATGTAACAAAAGGTATATAAGCAAACCTAAGAAATAAAGAAATGTGATCAGTTTCTGGAAAGACTGATTCCCCCGCGTCGTTTCTTTCTCCGTTTTTTCTGGCTGATTTCCCATCTGGGGTGTGGGTACTCACCAAGCCTGCTAATTATGCCTGGGCTTCTAAGATCGGACCGGGGAGGCCTCAGTGCCTCCTCTCCTTCGGGAGAACGGAAAGACGCCTGTGGCCTATGTAGGTGGTGATTGGTATTCCACGTAAACCAAGTTATTCAGCCTCTTTTCTCTGCTAATTTTCTAATCCCTCTATATCTGTAATTAAATAAGTTTTTCCTAGGACGCCGACTCCATCTCCACCTTCGAATTACCCTGGATCCACCAGGGCTNAGAACGGAAAGACGCCTGTGGCCTATGTAGGTGGTGATTGGTATTCCACGTAAACCAAGTTATTCAGCCTCTTTTCTCTGCTAATTTTCTAATCCCTCTATATCTGTAATTAAATAAGTTTTTCCTAGGACGCCGACTCTGTCTCCACCTTCGAATTACCCTGGATCCACCAGGGCTGGTCCCTGGCACTTTATCTATCTTTACATCTTTTCCATTATAAATAAGACTAGGATAAACATCATTTTTTCGTTTACATTTCCGGTTGTTTTCTTAAGTTAGATTTCTAGAATAGAAATAAAATTAATAAGTATTTTAAAGTCTTTGGTATGGCCTCCTGAATTAACTTTCTGAGTTACCATCTAGTTTATTGTGTTGAATATAGCCGAAAATTGTGGGTAAGCATGGGGTCAGATCAGAAAAGAAGTAGACCAGTCCTTAACCTTGCCACTTCCCAGCTGTCTCATTTTGGGCCTCTAACCCTCATTCCCTTTGCTGTAAGGTGGGCATAGCAATGCCTGCCTTATAGGGAGGATTAAATAAAAGAATGGTGAAACTTTTAGCCCATGCTCTGACCCATCTCAAGTGTACTGGACGGTTCTCAGATCAAACGTGATCCCGATCTTGCCGCTGATGCTAATACGTGGTAACCAGGTCCACCCAGGCCCCGCCCACCTGGTGCAAACTGGCAGCTCCTTACTGCCCTTACTTCCTGCCTAGGGCTTCTCTGATGCCTGAAGTAGGCACTCTGTGTATGCAGCGGAAATGTGTGAGATTTAATGTCCTGTAGGCTGGCCCTTGACCACTGGGGGAGCCCTGGCCCCTCACTTCCCTGCCGATGGTTCTGAGAAGTGTTTCCTAAAGCTTCTTAGACGGTGCTATGGGATCAAGTGAGGAGTGGCCGTCAGTAGTGGTAGTCAGTCAGTTCTGTCCCGAAGGCTGGAGTTGGCTTTCCCTGCTCCCAAGCTCCTCCCTCGTTCACACTCCTGTCCCTCTGGTTAGGTTCCCAAATACACCACCAGCAGTGAACCTTTGTTTCAGGCTCTACTTCTGGGGAAACTCTGGCTAAGGCAGTTAAGCATTCGTACCTTAGCTTTTGTTAATACTGTAAAATAAGGGAATTCCATAGCAGTCTGGTAGTTAGGACACTGTGCTTTCAGTGCCTAAGATGTGGGTTCAATTCTTGGTCAGGGAACTAAGATCACACAAGTCACACATCACTACCAAAAAAAAAAATTGTAAAAACATATAATTTTTGTCTGGATCTAACAGAAGCAGAAGATATTAAGAAGAGGTGGCAAGAATACACAGAAGAACTG
Organism: Aepyceros melampus; assembly: GCA_006408695.1. Lineage (NCBI taxonomy): Eukaryota > Metazoa > Chordata > Mammalia > Artiodactyla > Bovidae > Aepyceros > Aepyceros melampus. Next base: position 485,460 of record SJXQ01005717.1, read on the forward strand.
TCAAAAAAGATCTTCACAACCCAGATAATCATGATGATGTGATGACTAATCTAGAGCCAGACGT
>SJXQ01005718.1:4002-77607 GCA_006408695.1 Aepyceros melampus
CTTGATACACTAGATAAAGGCTTGAGAAAACATCAAAAAAAAAAAAGAAAAAGAAAAAAGAGATGGAGAAATTGCAAAACATAAACTAAATGAAATGGGAGTACTGAATATGAAATAGCAAAAGATAAAAGAAAAAAAACCTAGATATACATAAAAGATTTTCATATAGTCCAGTTGCTTTTGATTAAGGCTGCTCATTAGAAACATATCTGTAGCTCTGGCAAAAAAAGGAAAAAAAAATAAAATGTAATACCTGGGCATTTGTAGTTTTCAAAACATTTCAAGTAATTCTGATATGCATATGGATTTTGAAAAATAAGGTTGTTTAATAGAAAACAGGTTTTTCCATTAAATGATAGTTTAGTTGATATAGAATTCTATAACCTTTTCTGTTGACCAACTGTGATACAATGGTATTCAGTAATAGTTACCTAACCACAATAGTAAAAGATGTATATGAGTTTTCACTATCAATGGCTGATAAAAAATAAAAGATAGTTACAGTTGCAAACCATAGTGGTAACATGATTAACGAACCATATAAAATAATTATATATGACTTGGGGGTCGAGCAGAGTGATGTGGTAAATGGAAGTGCAAACATACACACGTTTTCATCTGCTCAGCCAGTGTATGTCTTTTGGTTGGTGCATTTAATTCATGTACATTTAAGGTAATTGTCAATATGCATGATCCTATTATCATTTGCTTACTTGCTTTGGGTTTATTTTCTGTAAGTAAGGCTTTTCTTTCTTTCTTTTCTTTTCGTTTTTTTTTTTTTTTTTCTGCCTCAAGAAGCTTCTTTCGTATTGATTGTAAAGCTGGTTTGGTGGTGCTAAATTCTATTAACTTTTGACTCATTGGAAAAGACCTAGCAACAGGATAGTGTCAGTAAACCAGAATACTTAGAGTAAAACATAAAAATGTACCCACAAGAAACAAAAGACATGTAAGAACTGACATGTAGAGCAAAAATTAAAAAAACTAGTACATATAAGATAATAAACAATTTATTTTTATCATTTATTTTGTCCATATAAATCTAATTTTAGTGAATGCCAAAGAAGTGTCAGCTGACCTCCATGTTTCCATACTTTCCCTCAATCTCAATTCCATCTCTGGAATTGTTAGTCTGGCACAATCATTTTAATTGGTCACATACAAACTTTATTATTTCTTTTTTTCTTCATTATAAGTTTTTATTTTATAATTCAATTTTTAATTCTTAAAGGCAGAAAAAAAAATGTCCTTTAGCACTTTTTACCTCTAGGTCCAGAGTAACACTCTTAACTTCTTCAACTTTTGCATGTTTCAAAATCTTTTGATTTCTCCATCAAATCTGAAGGAGATTCTTGCTGGGTTGAGTATTGTTGGTTGCAGGTTCTTCCCTTTCATCACTTTAAATATGTCATACATTTCCATCTAGGTTATAGAGTTTATGTTGAAAAATCAGCTGATAGCTTGATGGGAGTTCCCTTGTATGGTATTTGTCATTTTTCACTTGTTGCTTTTAATAGTTTATCTCTATCTTTAATTTCCCCCTATAAGCCCAAAGAGTTTCTAATACTAACATTTCTAATCATGCAATGAAGGGGTTAAAATATTTATAACATTTTTATTAAGTTTAGCAATTAACACAAATGACTTCATTTAATTCTCCAAACCGAAAGACTGAGGTTGAATATTTTCACAATGAAACTTCTGTGGAAAACTAATGCTTCATTAATTTCCCCTCATAAATTATAGAAATTCATAAACATATACTTTTTGTAATGCTTGATTTGAAAGGCCACATACATTACTTAATAATAACTTGGTTCTGGAATCAGACAGGTATGGATTTGAAAGCTGTTTCAACTTATTTCAAATTTCACAAGTTACTTAATTTCTCTAAGCTTCAACTTCCATAACTTAAAAATAAAAATAATAATGAAACCTACCAAAGAAACTTGCTATGATGATTGAGTTAAGTAGCATTTAATGCATAATCTGCCATATAGTAAGTGCTCAATACATATAATCTGTTTGTAAAAAAATATCATTAACTAAATTTTCCTCTATGCTGTACTGATAGACCACTATGATGTAACCTCAGCCTGAATTTAAAAAAAAAAAAGTCAAGATAATACATATAAATGTATCATACCTATTGACCAAAGGCTTTTTAAAAGACTTATACCTCAAGAATTGATATATAAACAATTTTAGTTAATATTAGCCCTAGAACAAATAAAACTTTGTGTGCTTCAAAACACGGGAAAGAAGCAATGCTTCATTGAGTATGCTAAAGCCTTTGATTTCATGGATCACGACAAAAATATGCCAGCAAATTTGGAAAACTCAACAGTGACCACAGGACTAGAAAAGGTCAGTTTTCCTTCCAATCCCAAAGAAAGGCAATACCAAAGAATGTTCAAACTACTGCACAACACAATTGAACTCATCTCACATGCTAGCAAAGTAATATTCAAAATTCTCCAAGCTAGGCTTCAACAGTATGTAAACCAAGAACTTCCATATCTTTGAGGTGGATTTACAAAAGGCAAGGGAACCAGAGATCAAATTACCAGCATCGCTGGGTCATCGAAAAAGCAAGAGAGTTACAGAACATCTACTTCTACTTTATTGATTGCGCCAAAGCCTTTGACTGTGTGGATCACAACACACTGTGGAAAATACTTAAATGGATGGGAATACCAGACCACCAGACCACCTGACCTGCCTCCTGAGAAATTTGTTTGCAGGCCAGGAAGCAACAGCTAAAGCCAGACATGGAACAATGGACTGGTTTCAAGGAAAGGAGTACATCAAGGCTGAATATTGTCACACTGCTTACTTAAATTATATGTAGAGTATATCATGTGAAATGCCAGGCTGGATGAAGTACAAGCTGGAATCAAAATTTTTGGGAGAAATATCAATAACTTCAGACACACAAATGACACCACCATCATCACAGAAAGTGAAGAGCCTCTTGATGAAAGTCAAAGAGGAGAGTGAAAAAGCTGGCTTAAATATCAACATTCAAAAAATGAAGATCATGGCATTTGGTCCCATCACTTCATGAAAATAGATGGGGAAACAATGGAAACAGTGACAGATTTTATTTTGGGGGGCTCCAAAATCACTGCAGATGGTGACTGCAGCCATGAAATTAAAAGACACTTGCTCCTTGGAAGAAAAGCTATGACCAACCTAGACAGCATATTGAGAAGTGGAGTCATTGCTTTGCCAAGAAAGGTCTATCTAGTCTAATCTATGTCATGTATGGATGTGAGAGTTGGACTACAAAGAAATCTGAGCAACAAAGAATTGATGGTTTTGAATTGTGTTGTTGGATAAGACTCTTGAAAGTCCGTTGGACTGCAAGGAGATCAAGCCAGTCAATCCTAAAGGAAATCAGTTCTAAATATTTATTAGAGGGACTGATGCTGAAGCTGAAGCTCCAATACTTTGGCCACCCAACGTGAAGAACTGACTCATTGGAAAATACCCTGATGTTGGGAAAGATTGAAGACACGAAGAGAAGGGGAGGAGAGAGGATGAGATGATTGGATGATGTCACTAACTAATAGACATGAGTTTGAGCAATCTCCCTGAGTCGTTGATGGACAGGGAAGTCTAGCGTGATGCAGTCATTATTGTCACAAAGAATCAGACACAAGTCAGCAGCTGAACTGATTATATATATATATATATATATATATGAAAGCTTATGAATTTTTGCCTATTTTATGAAATTTGGAATCCACTTCTTTGACTTAGTATGCATAGAATGACAGATATCTAATTAAAAAAAAATAGATTTGCAACAAGCTAGAAAAGTTTATTGTGTAGCAAAGGGAACTATAATCAATGTCTTGCAATAACCTCTGCTGCTGCTGCTGCTGAGTCGCTTCAGTCGTGTCTGACTCTGTGTGACCCCATAGACAGCAGCCCACCAGGCTCCCCCATCCCTGAGATTCTCTAGGCAAGAATACTGGAGTGGGTTGCCATTTCCTTCTCCAATGCATGAAAGTGAAAAGTCAAAGTGAAGTCGCTCAGTCGTGTCCGACTCTTAGCGACCCCATGGACTGCAGCCTACCAGGTCCTCCATCCATGGGATTTTTCAGGCAAGAGTACTGGAGTGGGGTGCCATTGCCTTCTCCTCTAATGGTAAATAATTTCAAATATTATAGGTGTTTATGCATAACTGAATCCCACACTTATAAATAATTCTACTCTTTGAAATTTCATAATGTTTATCTTTTTGACAGTTTTTCTAAATGTCTGATAGACATCTAATAACAATTTATGAGACACAAAATTTTAAATATTTTAAATATATTTTTGTAGGATATGATTAATATAGATTAATTAAATATAAATCTATTATATTTAAACTATTAATGACATCATTCAAAATGTGCCCATTCTTATTTTTTCTGCACTTGATAAAATATTCTCAGAGAAATGTTAATATGTCATTATGATTATATTTGTTTCCTTTCCATTATATTCCTTCTAATGTTTGCTTTATATATCTTTGTTTCTTATGGTTAAGGTGTCTAATGGTTTATGATGTATATTTTCTTTGTGAATTATACCTTTTATCATTAGAAATATTTATGTTTTCTTCATTTAAAGTAAATAAATTTTTAAAAAGAAAGTAGAAAATATAGACCATTCTCAGAAAATGTTGATTGGAAACCAGAAAATGGCTTCAGTATTTGCCTCAGAAACTTCTTCAAAATTCACTTATCTGAAAAGCAGTTTGTTGAGCTAGCCCTCTTATAAAAATGTAGGTTGCCTTATTGATAGGTTAGACTCAGTCTGATAATTTTTGCTCAGTGGTTCAATTTTTCTTTCAACTATTTACTCATTAAGACTTGTCTTGACCAGAGACTTTGTTAAGAATCTTCTCACTGATGCTCAGAAGATGATTCTGATCATATCAACATGATGCAGTAGGACATGAATTTGCCTCCTTCTTACAAAAACACCAAAATCACAACTGCCAAACAAAAATCAACAACAACAACAGCAACAAAAAATGCTGGAGCTTACCAAAAAGTAATACTCTACATTCAATATAAACAGAAGATTATAGTGAGATGGTAGTAGGGGCATATTGCAATGAAGTTAAATCCCTTACTTGCTGGACGGGCAACTCACAAACTGGAAAACAATTATACCACAGAGGTTATCATATAGCAATGAAAGTTCTGAGCTCCATGTCAGGCTTCTTAGCCTGGGGGTCTGGCAACATGACGAGGAGTCCCCAGAGAAGCTAGATCTATAGGCTAGTGGGACTTCCACAGTATAGAGGAAAATGAAGATTCCACTGTTGGAGGGTACACACACAGTCTCATGAGCACCAGGATCCATGGGGAAAAAAATAGTGAGCCCATAGGATACTGTTCCAGACCTATGTGCTAGTATTGAAAGGCCTCATTCAAGAGAGTGGGGAAACTATGACTCACTGAGGTTTCAAAGACACTGGTAGCAACAGTTCAGAGAGCTTTCCTTGAGGGTGACATTAGCCCCAGCAAACAGCTGTTAGGGTCCAGTGCTGGGTCACCTCAGGACAAACAACCAGCATAATGGGGATACAACCCCACTCAACATCAGACAAGAGGATTAAACTTTTACTGAGCATAGCCCTGCCCACAAGATGGACAAGACTCACCCTTCCCCATTCCACCAAGAGGCTTGCACAAGCTGCTTAGAAAGCCTGATCCACCAGGGTGTAGATAGCAGAAGAAAGAACTGTAATGCTCCAGCCCATGGAACAGAATCCACAATTACAGAAAATTAAACAAAAAGAATGGCAATGGTATATGTCTCAGATGAAGGAACAAGATAGAACTCCAGAAAACAAATTAAGTGAATTGAAGATAAGCAATCATTCAGGAAAAGAATTCAGAGTAGTGAGAGTGAAGATGATTGAGTTTTTTTTTTTTTTTTTGAGGGGAGGAGAATGGAGGCAAGAATTGAGAGGAGGAGGAAACAGCAACTCACTCCAGTATTCTTGCCTGGAAATCTCCATGGATGCAGGTGCTTGGCTGGCTACAGTCCATGTAGTCACAAAGGGTCAGACACAACTGAGGATCAGAGCACCAAGAATTGAGAAGATGCAAGAAGGATTTAACACAACCAAGAACAACTCAAAAAAAAAAAAGAAAAAAGCAAAGATGAACAATATAGTAACTGAAATGAGAAATACACTGGAAGGAATCAATAGCAGAATATTTGGAGTAGAAGCATGGATAAGTGACCTGAAAGACATAATGGCGGAAACCAGTGCCATAGAACAGAATGAAGAAAAAAGAATGAAAAGAACTGAACACAGTTTAACAGATCTCTGGGACAACACTAAAAAACCAACATTCACATTATAGAGATGCCAGGAAAAGAAGGGAGATAATTGTTGATAACTTGGCTAACATGAGAAAAGATACTCAAGTCTAGGAAGGGCAGAGACTCCCAGGGAAGATAAACTGAAGGAGGAACATGATGTGGTACATAGTAATCAAACTGACAAAAGCTAAAGACAAAGGAAAAAATACTTAAAGTAACAACTCTCATCAGTTTATTAGCTCATTGCTCAGCAAAATTCTGCTGGCCAGAAGCTAGTGGCATGATATATTGAACATGATGAAAGGGAAGAACCTACAACAAAATACTGTAGCCAGCTAGGCTCTCATTCAGATTTGATGAAGAAAACAAAGGCTTCATAGACAGGCAAAAGTTGGGAGAATTCAGCACCACTGGATTTGTTTTGCAATAAATGCTAAAGGAATTTCTCTAAGAGTGTAAGAGACCACCAACTCAAGCTCCTACATATATACATTGCTATATCAAAACCTCATAGGAACAACAAACCCACACAATACAACACACACACACACACACTGAAAGGGAAGAACCTACAACAAAATACTGTAGCCGGCTAGGCTCTCATTCAGATTTGATGAAGAAAACAAAGGCTTCATAGACAGGCAAAAGTTGGGAGAATTCAGCACCACTGGATTTGTTTTGCAATAAATGCTAAAGGAATTTCTCTAAGAGTGTAAGAGACCACCAACTCAAGCTCCTACATATATACATTGCTATATCAAAACCTCATAGGAACAACAAACCCACACAATACAACACACACACACACACACACACACACACACACACAGCAACCCCAAAACAAGTCTTAAAATGGTCACCAAACCACAGGAGAAAAAGAAAGGAAGTGAAGAAAAGAGACCTACGAAAACAAACCCCAAACAAGAAAATGGTAATAGGAATGTACATATTGGTAGTTATGTTAAATGTAAATAAATTAAATGTCCCAACAAAAAGACATAGACTGGCTGAATAAAAAAAACAGATCCATATATATACTGTCCACAAGAGACACATATCAGACTTAGGGAAACATACAAAAAGAAAGTGAGAGAATGGAAAAAGCTATTCCACACAAATGGATATCAAAAGAAATGTGGAATAGCAGTATTCCTATCAGGAAAAAGGACTTTAAAATAACAATTGCTATAAGATACAAAGAAGGACACTATATAATCATCAAGGGATCAATCTAAGAAATAGTTATAACAATTATATATTAACCCAACATAGGAACATCTCAATATATAAAACAAACTACCATCTGTAAAGAGACAAATTGGTCTTCCCTGGTGGCTCAGTGGTAAAGAACCTGACTTCAGTATGGAAGATACAGGTTCAAGCCCTGGGTGGGGAAAATCCCCTGGAGGTGATCATGGCAACATACTCCAGTATTCTTGCCTAGAGAAACCCATGGACTGAGGATCCCGGCAGGCTACAGTCCATAGGGTTGGAAAGAGTCAGCCATGATTTAAGTGACTGAGCACACACAACAATACACAATAATAATAGGGGACCTTAATACCCCACTTTCATCAGACAATCAAAAAAGAAACACGTCTTAAATGACACATTTATCATGGTTGGCCTTAACTGATGCACATATAGAGAGCAACCAATAGCAGCAGAATACATATTATTCTCACGCGCACATGGAACATTCTCCAGGACTGACCAAATTCTGGGCCACAAAGTAGCCTCAGGAAATTTAAGAAAATTGGAATCATGTCAAACATCATTTTTGACCACAACACTGAGATTAGAAATAAGCTCCAAGTGGGGGGGAAGGCTCATGAGGATAAACAATATGTTACTAAACACCCAGTGGATAACTGAAGAGAACAAAGAGGAAACTTAAAAATTCCAACATAAAAATGGAAGTGAAAACACAATCCAAAACTGACGGGATACATCAAAACAGTTCTAAAAAGGATGCTTATAGCAGTACAATTTTACCTCAAGAAATAAGAAAACACTTAAATAACCTAATATTACACCTAAAACAAATACAGAAAGAAAAACAAACACAACCTTAAGTCAACAGAAGGAAAACAAAGACTAGAGCAGAAGTAAATGAAATAGACACAAAGTACATGATAATAAGTGTCAATGAAACTAAAAGCTGATTCTTTGTAAATATAAACAAAATTGATTAACCTTTAGCCAGACCCATCAAGAAAAATAGCAAGAGGACTTAAATCAATAAAATTAGAAATGTAAAAGGAGAAGTTATAAATTACATCACAGAAATAGAAAAAAATCATGAGACTACTACAAGCAATTGTATGCCAAGGCTGACCCAGAAAGAAATTGAAAATATGAACTGACCAATCACAAATATCGAAATTGAAACTGATTAAAAAACTACTAACAAACTAAAGTCCAGGACTAGATGACTTCACACTTGAATTCCATCAAACACTTAGAGAAGAGCTTAACCTAGCCTTCTGAAACTCTTCCAAATAACTGTAGAGGAGGTAACACCCCCAAACTTCATATATTAGTCCATCATCACACTGATACCGATATCATGCAAAGACACCACACAAAAAAGGAAAATTATAGACCAATAACACTGATTAACATAGATAAAAAACACTCAATAAAATACTAGCAATAAAAATTCAAAAATACATTTAAAAGTCTCATACATCATGATCAGGTAGGATTTATCCCAGGAATGCAAGGATTTTTCAATATCTGTAAATTAATTCCAAATAACTGTAGAGGAGGTAACACCCCCAAACTTCATATATTAGTCCATCATCACACTGATACCAATATCATGCAAAGACACCACACAAAAAAGGAAAATTATAGACCAATAACACTGATTAACATAGATAAAAAACACTCAATAAAATACTAGCAATAAAAATTCAAAAATACATTTAAAAGTCTCATACATCATGATCAGGTAGGATTTATCCCAGGAATGCAAGGATTTTTCAATATCTGTAAATTAATCAATGTGATATACCACATCATCAAATAGAATTTTTTTAAAAAAAGATCATATTAATACTGACAGAAAAAGCTTTTGAGACAATTCATATCCATTTATGACAAAACCAAAGTGAGCACAGAGAAAACATACTCAAAATAATAAAGGTCATATACAACAAACCTACAGCTAACATCATACTCAATGGTGAAAAACTAAAAACATTCCTTTAAAATCACCAAGATAAGGATGTCCACTCTTACCACTTCCATTCAACATAGCCTGCAAGTCCTAACTACAACAATGAAAGAAGAAAAAGCCATAAATGGGTTCCAAATAGGAAAAGAAGAAAATAAACTCCCACTGTTTGCAGATAACATAAAACCATCCATTCCGTTCAGTCGCTCAGTCGTGTCCGACTCCTTGCGACCCCATGAATCGCAGCACGCCAGGCCTCCCTGTCCATCACCAACTCCCGGAGTTCACTCAGACTCATGCCCATTGAATCTGTGATGCCATCCAGCCATCTCATCCTTGGCCGTCCCCTTCTCCCCCTGCCCCCAATCCCTCCCAGCATCAGGGTCTTTTCCAATGAGTCAGCTCTTCGCATAAGGTGGCCAAAGTACTGGAGCTTCAGTTTCAGCATCATTCCTTCCAAAGAAATCCCAGGGTTGATCTCCTTCAGAATGGACTGGTTGGATCTCCTTGCAGTCCAAGGGACTCTCAAGAGTCTTCTCCAACACCACAGTTCAAAAGCATCAATTCTTCGGCGCTCAGCCTTCTTCACAGTCCAACTCTCACATCCATACATGACCACAGGAAAAACCATAGCCTTGACTAGACGGACCTTAGTCGGCAAAGTAATGTCTCGGCTTTTGAATATACTATCTAGCTAGGTCCTAACTTTTCTTCCAAGGAGTAAGTGTCTTTTAATTTCATGGCTGCAGTCACCATCTGNCAACTGGAATTCCATCACCTCCACTAGCTTTGTTCGTAGTGATGCGTTCTAAGGCCCACTTGACTTCATATTCCAGGATGTCTGGCTCCAGGTGAGTGGTCACACCATTGTGATTATCTTGGTCATGAAGATCTTTTTTGTACAGTTTTTCTGTGTATTTCTGCTACCTCTTCTCAATATCTTCTACTTCTGTTAGGTCCATACCATTTCTGTCCTTTATTGAGCCCATCTTTGCATGAAATTTTCCCTTGGTATCTTTAATTTTCTTAAAGAGATCTCTAGTCTTTCACATTCTGTTCTCTTCCTCTATTTCTTTGCATTGATCGCTAAGGAAGGCTTTCTTATCTCTTCTTGCTATTCTTTGGAACTCTGCATTCAGACGCTTATATCTTTCCTTTTCTCCTTTGCTTTTCGCCTCTCTTCTTTTCACAGATATTTGTAAGGCCTCCCCAGACAGCCATTTTGCTTTTTTGCATTTCTTTGCCATGGAGATGGTCTTGATCCTTGTCTCCTGTACAGTGTCACGAACCTCATTCCATAGTTCATTAGGCACTCTATCTATCAGATCTAGGCCCTTAAATCTATTTCTCACTTCCATTGTATAATCATAATGGATTTGATTTACGTCATACCTGAATGGTCTAGCGATTTTCCCTACTTTCTTCAATTTGAATAAGGTAATAAGGAGTTCGTGATCTGAGCCACAGTCAGCTCCTGGTCTTGTTTTTGTTGACTGAATAGAGCTTCTCCATCTTTGGCTGCAAAGAATATAATCAATCTGATTTTGGTATTGACCATCTGGTGATGTCCATGTGTAGAGTCTTCTCTTGTGTTGTTGGAAGAGGGTGTTTGCTATGACCAGTGCATTTTCTCGGCAAAACTCTATTAGGCTTTGCCTTGCTTCATTCTGCATTCCAATGCCAAATCTGCCTGTTACTCTAGGTGTTTCTTGACTTCCTACTTTTGCATTCCAGTCCCCTATAATGAAAAGGACATCCTTTTTGGTTGTTAGTTCTAAAAGGTCTTGTATGTCTTCATAAAACCATTCAGCTTCAGCTTCTTCAGCGTTACTAGTTGAGGCATAGACTTGGATAATTGTGATACTGAATGGTTTGCCTTGGAGACGAACAGAGATCATTCTGTCCTTTTTGAGACTGCATCCAAGTACTGCATTTTGGACTCTAGTTCTACAAGGTCTTGTAGGTCTTCATAGAACCATTCAACTTCAGCTTCTTCAGCATTACTGGTTGGGGCATAGACTTGGATTATGGTGATATTGAGTGGTTTGCCTTGGAAACGAACAAAGATCATTCTGTCATTTTTGAGACTGCATCCAAGTACTGCATTTTGGACTCTTTTGTTGACTATGATGGCTACTCCATTTCTTCTGAGGGATTCCTGCCCACAGTAGTAGATATAATGGTCATCTGAGTTAAATTCACCCATTCCAGTCCATTTTAGTTCGCTGATTCCTAGAATGTTGACGTTCACTCTTGCCAGAGAAATTTAAATCAAAACTATAATGAGGTGTCACCTCACACTAGTCAAAATGGTCATTATTAAAAAGTCTACAAATAATAAATGCTAGAGAGGGTGTGGAGGAAAGAGAACCCTCCTACATTGTTGGTGGGAATGTAAATAGGTAAGCCACTATTGAGAATAGTATGAAGGTTCCTTAAAAATTAAAAAGAGTTATCGTATGATCCTGCAATCTTACTCCTGAACTCCAGAGAAAACCTAATTTGAAAGGATACATGTATCCCAATGTTCACGGCAGCACTATTTACAATAGCCAAGACATGGAAGCAACCTAAATGCCATCAACATTGAATATTATGAATATTACCTAGCCATAAAAAAGAATAAAGTGATGCCATTTGTAGCAATATGGATGGACTTAGAGATTTTCATGCCAAGTGAAGTATGATATTACTTATATATGGAATCTAAAAAACTTATACAAATCAACTTATTCACAAAACAGAAATAAGACTACATACATAGAAAACAAGCTGATGGTTACCAAAGGGAATAGCAGGGGCAGGAAGATATATAAATAAGGAGTTTTGGATTAATATATACATACCACTATATACAAAACAGATAAGCAACAAGGACCTACTATACAGTATGGGGAACTATACTCAATATCTTGTAACAATTTATAATGAAAATGAATCCAAAAAAGAATATATTATATAAATATATGTATAACTGAATCATTTTGCTGTCACCTGAAACTAACACAGCATTGTAAATGAACTATACTTCAATTTTTTAAATGGTTTAAAAAAAGCATATATATGCAAATTATGTATTCCAACTGAAAACTGATTTATATTTTCAAGTTTGGCTCCATCATTAGAGATATTTTAACTTCATATTCCTCCACCTAGTTACTGCAATACACCTGCTGGGGTGGGGTTAGGGCTCTGGGAGAACAACTTCAGACTCAGCAGTGGAGAACTCAAGTATCGGAAGGGTGCCAATCAGAGAGGCAAGAAGACTTGAAAACTGCTTGTGCCTTAGAGCTTGTGCTCTCTTATGGCTCTTGGAAATGAGACTGCCCCATGAAGAAGAAGCCAAAGCCGCTTTCTGGAAGGTGAAAGACCCGTGTGCTAATCATTCTGCTGTCTCTGCTGACAGCAGCACAGAGAGGTCATTCTACATTGTGCAGTGACCACTCGACCCAGCACTGATCAATGAACAACTGAGCTGACTCACAAAAGAGGAACCATCTCGCCAACCAGACCATCAGAGGCATGAAAGCGTAAGCAGAAGACTAGTCAAAAGGAAAACTCCCTCTTGTCAGGTATATACTTGACAATGCAGCATATATCATTTAAAAGGCACCAGGCTTTTTTGTGTTTTGTTTTTGATGGGAATCATTTGAGACAGAATTTATCAGAATCCCTGTGCTTATAGCACATAAAGCAGAGAAGTACTATAAATAGAGTGAGGGAAGCCACATATATGCAAGCCCCCCCCCAAGATTCTGGTATCAATGAAGATAAGATAAAATTAATAATCTGCCACTACAAACAGGACACTAAAGACAATTGGAATTTACATGTGGTCAACTCAAAGTGCACTAGGGTTACACTTTTGAGATTTACAATTTAAGAATGTTGTTGCTCAAGAAAACTTGAAATGTCCTGAAATCTTATAAATCATAGAATCATTTGAGACAGAATTTATCAGAATCCCTGTGCTTATAGCACATAAAGCAGAGAAGTACTATAAATAGAGTGAGGGAAGCCACATATATGCAAGCCCCCCCCCAAGATTCTGGTATCAATGAAGATAAGATAAAATTAATAATCTGCCACTACAAACAGGACACTAAAGACAATTGGAATTTACATGTGGTCAACTCAAAGTGCACTAGGGTTACACTTTTGAGATTTACAATTTAAGAATGTTGTTGCTCAAGAAAACTTGAAATGTCCTGAAATCTTATAAATCATGTATGAAATGGTACAGAGTATTTCCCAAACTTGACAAACATGTATTATTTGCTGCTGCTGCTCCTGCTAAGTCACTTCGGTCATGTCCGACTCTGTGCGACCCCATAGACGGCAGCCCACCAGGCTCCCCCGTCCCTGGGACTCTCCAGGCAAGAACACTGGAGTGGGTTGCCATGTCCTCCTCCAATGCATGAAAGTGAAAAGTGAAAGTGAAGTCGCTCAGTTGTGTCCGACTCTTCGCGACCCCATGGACTGCAGCCCACTAGGCTCCTCCATCCATGGGATTTTCCAGGCAAGAGTACTGGAGTGGGGTGCCATTGCTATTTGCATTGTCATTAAAAATATGGTGCATGGAGTTCCCTGGTGCCCTAGTGGTTAGGATTCTGGGCTTTCACTGCCATGGCCTGGATTCAATCCCTGGTCAGGGAACTACGATCCTGCAAGTTACACAGCATGGCTGAAAATAAGTGTGTGAGTGTGTGTGTGTGCGTGCGTGTGTGTGTATAATATAAAACTGAAATAAACTTTCTTAAGTTATTGAAAGAAAACAAAACAAATTTTGATCAACAGTGGGTTCTCTCTAAGATTTCAAAATCTTCCTAATGCTATTATCTTATGAAGAGCACATTGTCTTACGAAAAGGATATCAAAGAAAGTGGATCCCAAAAAGTAGGTTAAAAAAGTTCCATAGAGATGTATCAGGCAGACAATAAAAATATTGTTCTTTTAGGTTTGGGAATATTTGTGACATTTGTCAGCTTTTTAAAATTTGTGATTGGTGTGATTTCTTTTCTTATTCTAATCAAATGTTTACATTTTCACCTAATTCTGCATTTATCATCTTGTATTCTTTTTTCTTAAGAGAACAAAACTGTATAAGCTTCAAGCCACTCCAAACTTAGACTTGGGTCTGCTTCTGGTCAGGATGTAAAGATAATTTGATGGGAATCACTTGATATAGACTCAACAATGTCATTAAGGATTTTCTTTCTTTCTATCCCATCTATGATGTCAATATCATATCAATGCTTGCTTCCTTCATGGTGACAAAATGGCTGCAAGAGTGCCAACCTTCCATCTGTATTCTACTCTATTCAGGAGAGTGACAGCTGCCTTTCCATTGTTCTCTCAGAATGAGAAACTTGAAACAGAAATCCCTGTCTACTAGCCTGATTGATTACCTGCAAGTTTCTGAATCCAATTAGGCTTAGGTTTTGATTACTTGAATAACTCATTGTAGTAAGGTGGATGGAATTACTGCAATGGGGTTAGTCTCCTCTCAAAGCTTTTGGCTGGTACACAGTGAAACTGAAAATGATTCTGAGGAGATGATCACATACATGTCCTTTGGAGAGAAGACATGAGAAGGGTAAAATGGCTATTTATTTATTCAGCAACCATCTCCCTGGAACATACCATGGACTCAATTCTATGTTAAGTGTCAGATATAATGAAGATAAACATAAATAAGAAACAGATGCTTCCTGGCTCCCTCTAATTGGAGCAGATACTTCATTTTTCTAAAATTTATTTTAATTGGAGGCTAATTACTTTACAATATTGTATTGGTTTTGCCATACATCAACATGAATCCACCACGGGTGTACATGTGTTCTCCATCCTGAACCCCCCTCCCATCTCCCTCCCCATACCATCTTTCTGGGTCATCCCAGTGCACCAGCCCCAAGCACCCTGTATCCTGCCAGGTACTTCATTTTTAAAAATAAATTGAATTTAGGATATCTGATTCTAATACTACTACAAAATGAATTTAGAAACTTCAATAAATTCTACTTTTAAGTCTTCACCTATTCAATAAACACACAATACATGACTACTGTATACTCATCATGGAGTGGGATGCAAAATGCAGTTTCTGACACATGACTTAAAATGTGTATTGAAATGACTTAAACAAATGAAAATTTTAAATGATAAAATGTTTAAATAGCTAAAATAACTATCTGTCCTTCACGAACTCCTGGAGTCCACCCCAACCCATGTCCATTGAGTCGGTGATGCCATCCAGCCATCTCATCCTCTGTCGTCCCCTTCTCCTCCTGCCCTCAGTCTTTCCCAGCATGAAGGTCTTTTCCAATGAGTTAGCTCTTCGCATGAGGTGGCCAAAGTACTGGAGTTTCAGCTTCAACATCAGTCCTTCCAATGAACACCCAGGACTGATCTCCTTTATGATGGACTGGTTGGATCTCCTTGCAGTTCAAGGGACTCTCAAGAGTCTTCTCCAAACCACAGTTCAAAAGCATCAATTCTTTGGTACTCAGCTTTCTTTATTGTCCAACTCTCACATCTACACATGACCACTGGAAAAACCATAGCCTTGACTAAACAGACCTTTGCTGACAAAGTAATGTCTCTGCTTTTTAATATGCTGTCTAGGTTGGTCATAATTTTCCTTCCAAGGAGTAAGCGTCTTTTAATTTCATGGCTGCAATCACCATCTGCAGTGATTTTGGAGCCCCAAAATATAAAGTCAGCCACTGTTTCCCCATATATTTCCCATGAAGTGATGGGACTGGATGCCATGATCTTCGTTTTCTGAATGTTGAGCTTTAAGCCAACTTTTTCACTCTCCTCTTTCACTTTCATCAAGAGGCTCTTTAGTTCTTCACTTTCTGCCATAAGAGTGGTGCATATCTGAGGTTATTGATATTTCTCCTGGCAATCTCGATTCCAGCTTGTGCTTCATCCAGCCCAGTGTTTCTCATGATGTACTCTGCATCTAAGTTAAATAAGTAGGGTGACAATATACAGCCTTAAGGTATTCCTTTTCCTATTTGGAACCAGTCTGTTGTTCCATGTATGGAGATAGATATATATAAAAATACATTATATATATATATATATAGGAAGCTATTAATTCTGACTGAGAAAGTAGGTAGCAGGATTGGCCTAAAGTAAGTATTTGAATTTTCACTTTCAACTACTAGGGATTGTTATCAGTGATTACCTCCAAGCTAGGTGATAAATAGGAAGCAAACACAAATGTGCACTTTGACCTGCTTTGTTACTCTCAGTACTCAGTTCTCTTGTCAAGATCATACTTCCCCAAGTCAGAGATGAGACAGAAGACATAACAGACACCACTACACTAGGCTAAGAGGGATTTGCATTGAACACTCTGAGTCTAGCACTTCATGACTTTGTTAGTCTCTAAAGAAGGTGAAGTGATATAATGGAAAGAACGTTATTCCAGGAACTGGAAGAAGTGATTTCTATTTCCGCTCTACTTATTCACCTGATACCTTGGGCAAGTCACAGTCTTTCAGATCCTTAGTTTACTCAGAGCATAGACCAATTTTATATTCTGATCATTCCCCTCTTCTATACTATGTAGGCTCCTTAAAGGACTGCTTGTCTTGTAGGACCATTTTGCTGGACACTCTGACATTCAATTCATCTTCACAGAAATTTATCTGTGTAACTGCCACTTCCACTACTCAGAAACCGTCTTCATTGTATTGGTTGCTTCTGTGCTTGTTAGTAATTATTTGCCCACCTCCAGCAGTTATGCTCCATGTACTAAGAATCGTCTAATCTCCATCACCAGCTTTGCATTTAACCTCTGTATTCATTCACTGCACAAATATTTATTGGTGACAAAAAAAGTACTGAAAGTTAGGATAGGTTATATTACTGAAAATTTTACTTATATGTGTATGTGTGTGCTTAATAAATTTAAATGCTGTTTTGTTTTGACTGAAATCTAATTAACATACAAAATTATATTAGTTTCTGGTATATAACATAATGAGATTATATTTGTATATACAGCAAAATGATCACTACAATAAATCCAGTTAACATACACAGTTAAAAAATTTTTTATTCTTGTGATGAGGACTTTTAAACATTTCCTCTGTTAGCAACTTTCAAACATGCAATACAGTATTATTAACTACAGACATATACTGTACATTAAATTACTATGACTTACTTATTTTATAACTGGAAGTTTGTACTCTCTGACCATCTCCCATTCACCCATTTTACCCATCCTGCACTGCTTATTTCAGGCAACCACTAATCTATCCTGTGTACCTATGAGCTTGTTTCTTTCATATTTTGTGTATAAGTGAGATCATATAGTATTTGTCTTTTTCTGTCTGACATTTCACTTAGCAAAATACCCTCTGGATCCACCCATGGATCTAGAATGTTGTCAGAAATGGCAAGATTTCCTTCTTTTTTTATGCCTGAAGAGTATTCAGTTGTACATGTATGCAACATCTTCTTTATCCTTTCATCTAGTGATAGACACAGGTTGCTTCCATATCTTGGCTATTGTAAATACATCTTTTCAAATTAGTGGCTTTGTTTTCTTTGGATAAATACTTGGAAATGAAATTGCTGGATCATGAAAAACATCTATACTGTTTTCCATAGTAGCTGCAACAGTTCACGTTCCCATAAGGGTTCACTTTTTTCCATGTTCTCACCAACATGTTATTTCTTTTATTTTTGATAATAGCCATTCTAACAGGTATGAGGTGATACCTCATTGTGGTTTTGCTTTGCATTTCTTTGATGATTAATGATACTGTGAGCATCTTTTCACATACCTGTTGGTATGTCTTCTTTGGAAAAATGTCTATTCAGATCCTCAGCCCAGTGTTACTCATACTGCTATATGAGTTCTTTCTATATTTTGGATATTAACCCCTAACTCAGTTCAGTTCAGTTCAGTTCAGTTGCTCAGTCATGTCCGACTCTTTGAGACCCCATGAATCACAGCACACCAGGCCTCCCTGTCCATCACCATCTCCCGGAGTTCACTCAGACTCACGTCCATCAAGTCCGTGATGCCATCCAGCAATCTCATCCTCTGTTGTCCCCTTCTCCTCCTGCCCCCAATCCTTCCCAGCATCAGAGTCTTTTCCAGTGAGTCAACTCTTCGCATGAGGTGGCCAAAGTACTGGAGTTTCAGTTTAGCATCATGTGATATGCAAATATTTCCTCCCATTCTGTAGGTTGCTTTTCATGTTATTAATAATTTCCTTTACTGCGCAGAAGTTTTTCAGTTTGATGTAGCCCAACTTGTTTATTTTTGCTTTTGTTGCCTTTGGTTTTGGAGTCAGATCCAAATAATCATCACCAAGACTGATGTCAAGAAACTTACTATGTTTTCTTTTAAGAGTTTTATGGTTTTAGGTCTTACATTCAAGTCCGTAAGAGTCAATTTTTGTGTATGCTATCAGCAGTCTACTTTCATTCTTTTGCCTGTGGCTGTCCAGTCTTCAGTGTACAGATCTTTCATACCGCTGGTTAAAAGTATTCCTTTTTGAAGCTATTGTAAATGAAACTGTTTTCTTAATTCCTCTTTAGAAAACACCCTGATGCTGGGAAACATTGAAGGCAGGAGGAGAAGGGGATGACAGAGGACAAGATGGTTGGATGGCATCACTGACTCGATGGACAAGAGTTTGAGCAAGCTCCGGGAGTTGGTGATGGACAGGGAAGCCTGGTGTGCTGCAGTCCATGTGGTCACAAAGAGTTAGACACAACTGAGGGACTGAACAACAAAAATAATAGTTCATTATTAATGTGTAGAAAGAAAACTCATGGTTTACACTGATTTTGTATCCTGCAATTTTACTGAATCCATTTATTTGTTCTCACAGGTTTTTGGTGGCATCTCTAGAGATTTTTAATATATAATATCAAATTACTTGCAAATAGTGACAGTTTTATCTCTTCCTTTCCAATCTGAATGCTTTTTATTACTTCTTCCTCTTCATTGCTTTGGTTCAAACTTCCAATATTATGTTGCACTGGAAGTGAAAGAGTGGGCAACCTTGTCTTGTTCCTGATCTTAGAGGGAACTAGCAGCTTTTCTCTGTTGAGTATGATGTTATCTGTGGTCTTATCATATGCAGTATGGCTTATATTTTGTTGCCTTTATACCCAGTTTGTTGAGAGTTTTTAATCATACATTAAAGTTGAATTTTGTCAATGTTTTTTTCCGTATCTATTGAGATGATGATTTCTATCCTTCCTTTTATTAATGTGGTGAATCACATGACTGATTTTAAGAAAACTAGACCATCCTTGCATCCTTGGAGTCAATTTTCCTTGATCATGGTGTATGATCCTTTTAATGTATTGTTGAACTTGGTTTGCTAAAATTTTGTTGAGAATTTTCATGTCTATATTCATCAGGGATACTTGCCTGTACTTTTCTATCCTTGTTGTGTCCTTGTCTGGTTTCGGTATCAAGACAATACTGATTTCATAAAATGAGTTTGGAAGAGTTCCCTCCTCTTTCATTTTTTGAAAGAGTTTGAGAAATGCTATGTTCTCAGTCGTTCAGTCATGTCTGACTCTTTGTGGCCCTATGGACTGTAGCCTGCCAGGATCCTCTGTCCATGAAATTCTCCAGGCAAGAATACTGGAGTGTGTTGCCATTTCATACTCCAGGGGATCTTCCTGACTGACCCAAGGATAAAACACATGTGTCTCCTGCAGATTCTTTAAGACTAGTACCACCTGGGCAGCGCACAGTTTGAGAAGGATTGGTATTAATCCTTCTCTGAATGTTTGGCAGAATTCATCTGTTAAGTTGTCTGGTCTGGACAGCTATCTGGATTTTTGTTTTTTGGACAGTTTTTGATTACTGATTGAAAATCCTTCCTAGCAATCAAGCTATTCAGATTTTCTATTTCTTCATGATTCAGTCTTGGAAGGTTGTATGTTTCTAGAAATGCATCCATTTCTTCTAGGTTGTCCAATTTGTTGGTGTATAATTGTTCATAGTAGTCACCTATAATACTTTGGACTTCTGTGGTACCAGTTATAGTGTCTCATCTTTCATTTCTTATTTAATTTCTTATGAGTATTCTCTCTCTTTTTTCTTGGTGAATCTAGCTAAAGGCTTATCAATTTTGTTTATCTTTTCAAAGAACCAGCTCTTTTAAATTAATCTATTGTTTTTCCAGTCTCCATTTCATTTATTTCTGTTCTGCTTTTTGTTATTTCTTCCTTCTACTAACTTTGGATTTCATTTGTTCTTCTTTCCTGGTTGCTCAGAGGGTAAACCATCTGCCTGCAATGTGGGAGACATGGGTTCAATCCCTGTGTCAGGGAGATCCCCTGGAGAAGGAAATGGCAACCCACTCCAGTATTCTTGCCTGGAGAATCCCATGGATGGAGGAGCCTGGTAGGCTACAGTCCACGGGGTCACAAAGAGTCAGACTCGACTGAGCAACTTCACTTTCTTTTCTTTCTTTTTCTAGTTCCTTGGGATGTGAAATTAGGTTCTTTAGAAATCTTTCTTTTTCTTAATATAGATTTTATTGCTATGAACTTCCCTCTTAGAATTGCTTTCGCTGCATCCCATAAATTTTGATATATTGTATTTCCATTTTCATTTGTTCCAAAGTATTTTTTAATTTTTCTTTGGATTTCTTTGTTAACCCATTGATTGTTCAGTAGCATACCATTCACTGCTGCTGCTAAGTCGCTTCAGTCATTTCCAACTCTGTGCGACCCCATAGACGGCAGCCCACCAGGCTCCTCTGTCCACAGGATCCTCTAGGCAAGAATACTGGAGTGGGCTGCCATTTACTTCTCCAAGCATACCATTTAATCCCCACATATTTGTGAATTTTTCAGTTTTCTTCTTGTTATTGGCTTCTAGTTTCATACCACAGTGATCAAAAAAGATGCTTAATATGATTTCAATCTTTGTAAATTTGCTAAAACTTGTTTTGAGGTCTAATATACGATCTCCTAGAGGACATGGGCTACTGTCTATGCAGTTGCACAGAGTCGGACACGACTGAAGTGACTTAGCAGCAGCAGCAGCAGAGGACGTTCCATGTACAAATGAGAAGAATGTTTATTCTGTTGCTTTTGGATGGAATGTTCTGTATAAATCTGTTAAGCTCATATGATCTAATGAGTCATTTAAGGCTGATGTTTCCTTATTAGTATTCTTTCTAGGTGATCTGGACTTCCCTGGTGGCTCAGACGGTAAAGTGTCTGTCTACAATGTGGTAGACCCGGGTTTGATCCCTGGGTTGGGAAGATCCCCTGGAGAAGGAAATGGCAATCCACTCCAGGAATGATCTAATGAGTCATTTAAGGCTGATGTTTCCTTATTAGTATTCTTTCTAGGTGATCTGGACTTCCCTGGTGGCTCAGACGGTAAAGTGGCTGTCTACAATGTGGTAGACCCGGGTTTGATCCCTGGGTTGGGAAGATCCCCTGGAGAAGGAAATGGCAATCCACTCCAGGACTATTGCCTGGAAAATCCCATGGACAGAGGAGCCTGGTACGGTACAGTCCATGGAGTCTCAAAGAGTCTGACATGACTGAGCAACTTCACTTCACTTCACTAGGTGATCTATTGATATACGTGGAGTATTGAAGTCCCTAACTATTAATATTATTGTATTGCTATCTGTGTCTCACTTTAGGTCTGTTAATATTTGCTTTATATATTTTGTGCTTACATATGGGTGCAAAAATATTTTAAAATGTAATATCTTCTTATTGAATTGATCCCTTTATGATTATGTAATGCTCTTTTATTACAGTCAGTGTTTTAAAGTCTATTTTGTCTGATATAAATATAGCTATCCTGCTTTTGGGCGGGTTCCATTTGCATGGAACATTTCTTTCAATAGCCTTACTTTTAGTCAGTGTGTGTCCTCAAATAGTGTTTTATTTCCAAATAACACTTAATTTAAAGACCTTGAAAACCTAGGTCCAGACTTAGAGTTAAACAGAAATAGTTAAATCTTCATGCTCACAGAGATGAAATTGCTTAGACAAATTTCAAGACTTAGTACAGGCAACTGCTAAGTGCTATCTCACTTACCCTCCATCTACTCACACTTCATAAAAGCCATGTTTGATTACCTGCAAGGGATTCTTGTCTGTGTACCACCTCCACTCCAAGCCGAGCCAAAGTTTGCTGTACCCTCCTTGTTTCTCTCTCTCCCTGAACCATCTCTAGGCCCACCTTCCTTCAGAGACCCTTCTCCAAGGCAATCTGGTCTTCTTTCTGCTGACTCTGAAAAATAAAATTAAATGTATTTGAAATCTACATATTGATATTGTCTGAAATACAAGGTGTCAAAACTGTATCACATTAATATCATCCTGAAAAAAAGATACTTGAATACATATTTCAGTTTTTCCCTATAATACAAATTAACATGAAGAACTAAAAAATTGGGAAACTGCTTTACAAAAGACAAGTGTGGAGTGCTGATACTAGGATGTTGTCATAAATTATAAAAAATAAAATTGCAAGTTTGTTTATAAAATAACACAATCAAAATTATTGAAATACTATATAATTTAGAAATACAATAATATTATTTAAAATGTTAAATAATAAACTTACTTAAAAATAAGGAAATCAGGACAGATACATTATTTTTTCATTGCTAATTATTTAAGTAGTAAGTGTATATATTCTTCACATCAGTTTTTAATATAATTTAAATGAATTTAAAGTCCCCTTTGTACTTTCCACATTTTCTCAGTCTTAGTTCTTTTTTCATCTCCCCATTATTATCACTTTGCTATATCTTCTTCCAGAACTCTTTCCTTGCATTTACATAATCTTTCTACAAGGTTTAATATTTTACATGTAAAAAACTAAACAGCTTTTGTACAAATAAATAAGAGCTGAACTTCTGTTCTAAGGTATAATTTTCCAGACAGGAACATTTTCATTTCTGGGCTCTAGTGAATGCTGAAGAAGCAATGTTAAATAGCAAAACAATCTAAAAAATAAAAATTAATTAAAAAAAATAAAAAACAAAGATAATCAAAAAGGTACAACATGAATGCTGAAAGAACAATGAAAAAAAATCAAAACACTTTAAAAAATGCAACATTCAACTATCTGCTACAAGGAACTCACAAAATGTTAACATTAGTAAAAAGAAATGTCAACATGAATGACATTTTAAAACCTTTATTGTGCAAAAAAATTAGGAAAAAGAAAACTTTAAAGGTAGATATTATGCCAGTTTATTACTAGGAATTCTTTTTGTCATCCCATTGTTAACTCTATTAATAACCTAATTAATCTGTCAGGCACATACTGTCCATTGTACTTTTATCATGCACAGTAAGCTATATCTAGAGCTGCTTTTAAGGCAAATTAACAATGCTGTGGTTCAGTCACTCAGTTGTGTCTGATTCTTTGTGACCCCATGAACTTCAGCACACCAGGCCTCCCTGTCCTTCACTATCTCCCAGAGTTTGCTCAAACTCATGTCTGTTGAGTTGGTGATGCCATCCAACCATCTCATCCTCTGCTATCCACTTCTCCTCTATTTCTCAGCATCATAGTTTTTTCCAGTGAATCAGCTCTTCGCATCAGGTGACCAAAGTATTGGAGTTTCAGATTCAGTATCAGTCCTTCCAATGAATATTCAGGGTTGATCTCCTTTAGGTTGACTGATTTGATCTCTGTGTTGTCCAAGAGACTCTCAAGAGTCTTCTCCAACACCACAGTTCAAAAGCATCAATTCTTCGGTGCTCAGACTTCTTTATAGTCCAACTCTCACATCCATACATGACCACTGGAAAAACCATAGCGTTGACTATACAGACCTTTGTTCGCAAGTGATGTGCTTTTTAATATGCTGTCTGGGTTGGTCATAGCTTTCCTTCCAAGGAACAAACATATTTTAATTTAATGGTTGCAGTCACTATCCACAGTGATTTTGGAGCCCAAAAAATAAAGTCTGTCACTGTTTCCATTTTTTTCCCCATCTATTTGCCATAAAGTGATGGGACCAGATGTCACGATCTTCGTTTTTTGAACACTGAGTTTTAAGTCAGCTTTTCACTCTCCTCTTTCATACTCATCAAGAGGTTTTTAGTTCCTGTTTGCTTTCTGCCATTAGGGTGGTATCTGCATATCTGAGGTTATTGATATTTCTCCTGGCAATCTTGATTCCAGCTTGTGATTCACCCAGCCTGGCATTTCACTGAAGTACTCTGCATATAAGTTAAATAAGCAGGATGACAATATACAGCCTTGTCATACTCCTTTCCCAGTTTGGAACCAGTCCATTGTTCCATGTCTGGTTCTAACTGTTGCTTCTTGACCTGCATACAGGTTTCTCAGAAGACAGGTAAGGAGGTTGGGTATAATAGAAAGATAAAACAGACAGACACACAAAAAAATAAAGGAATCCAAACACTAAAGATAGTCATCAAATCACACTAGAAGAAAGGAACAAAAAAGAACTCTAGAAACCTCCAAACAAATAACAAAGTGGCAATAAGTACAAATCTATCAATAATTATTTTTTGAAGTAGAATTGAGTTACAATGTTGTGTCAGTTCAGTAAGTACTTTAAATGTAATAAACTAAATGCTCCAATTAAGTGACATAGAATCGCTAAGTGGATACAAAACAAAACCCAAATACAAGCTGCCCACAAGAGACTCACTTCAGATCTAAAGATTCACATGGATTGAAAGTGCAGAGACGAAAAAAGTATTCCATGCAAATGGAAATCAAAAGACAGTCATTGTGGTAATACTTAGGCAAAAACTGTAAAAAGATACAAAGAAGAATATTACATAATCATCAAGGGATAAATCTAAGAAAAAGATATGACAATTGTAAATATATATGCATCCAACATAGGAGCACCTAAATACATAAAACAAATATTGACATAATGGGAGAAACTGACAGTAACACAGTAATAGTAGGTGACTTTAAAACCCCACTAATATCATCCAGACCAAAACTCAATTAGGAAACACTGGCCTTAAATGATACATTAAACCTGATGGAGATATATATATATATATATATATATATATAGAGAGAGAGAGAGAGAGAGAGAGAGAGAATATTCTAAACAAAGTCTCAGTAAATTTAAGAAAACTGAAGTCATATCAAGCATCTTTTCCAACCACAATGCTATGAGACTAGAAATCAGTTATAAGGAAAAACACAAACACATAGAGACTAAACTATATGCTAGTAAACAACCATGGATTAATGAAGAAATCCAAGAAGAAATAAAAATGACTTGGAGACAAACAAAAATGAAAACACAATGATCCACAATTTATGGGACATAGAAAATCACTTCTAATTCTAAAAAGAAAGTTTATAGTGATATAAGGCTACCTCAGAAGCAAGAAAAATCTCAACTAAATGACCTAACCTTACACATAAAGTAACTGGAAAAAACAAACAAACCTAAAGGTAGTAAAAGGAAATAAATCATAAAGACCCAAACAGAAATAAATGAAATGGACTTAAAAAAATAGAAAATACCAGTGAAACTAATACTTACTTCTTTGAAAAGATAAGCAAAGTTGTTAAAGATTTAGCCAAACTCATCAGAAAAAAAAGAGACAGGGCCCAAATCAATAAAATCAGAAATGAAAGAGAAGTTACTATTAACACCACAGAAATACAAAGAATCATAAGATATTACTAAGAACAACTATATGTCAATAAAATGGACAATCTAGAAGAAATGGAAAAATCCTAGAAATGTATTATATCCCAATACTGATCGGGGAATAAATTAAAAATATAAACAGATCAATTACCAGTTATAAAACTTAATCCATAATTTTAAAAAGCTCCCACCAAAGAAAAGTCTTTAGATGGCTTTATAGGTGAATTCTGCCAAATATTTAAAGAAGAGACAATACCTATTCTGCTCAAACTATTCCAAAAATTTGCAGGGGAACTCACCATAACCCTGAAACCAAAACCAGACAAAGATACCACACAAAAAGAAAACCACGGACCAATATCACTGATGAAGACAGATGCAAAAATCCTCAACAAAATATTATTAAACCAAATCCAAGAATACATTACAAGGACCAGATACCATGATCAAGTGGATTTATCTCAGGGATGCAAGGATGGTCCAGTGTCCACAAACTGATCAATGAGATATAGCACATTAACAAACTGAAAGATAAAAATCACATAATCACCTCAGCAGATACAGAAAAATCCTCTGACAGAATTCAGTATCAATTTGTGATAAAATTCTCCACAAAATGGCTATAAAGGAAACATACCTCAATATAAAAAGACCATATATGATAAGCCCAGAACTAACATTATACTCAGGAGTAAAAAGTTGAAAGCATTTCCTCTGAGATCTCAAACAAGACAAGAATGCCACACACTGCTTTTATTCAACACAGTATTGGAAGTCTTAACCATAGAAATAAGACAAGAACAAAAAATAAAAGGAATTTAAATTGAAAAGGAAGAAGTAAAACTGTCAAAAACTGTTTGAAGCTGGCATAATACTATACATGGACATATGTGTTAGTCACTCAGTCCGACTCTTTGCAGCTCCATGGACTATAGATCACCAGGCTCCTCCATCCATGGGATTTTCCAGGCAAGAATACTTGCCAAATGGAGTGAATTGCCATTTCCTGGGCTGCTGTCTATGGGGTCGCACAGAGTCGGACACGACTGAAGCGACTTAGCAGCAGCAGCAGCTCCAGGGAAACTTCCAGACCCAGGGATCAAACCCAGGTCTCCTGCATTGCAGGCCACCAGGGAAGATAACACTATACATAGAAAATCTTAAAGATGCCACCCCAAAACTACTAGAGCTCATCAATGAATTCAGTAAAGTTGAAGGATAAAAAATTAAGATACAGAAATATCTGTTGCATTCCTGTACACTAAAAAAAAACTATATCACAAAGAGAAATTAAGGAAACAATCCCATTTACAGTCACATCAAAAGAATACCAAGAAATAAACTTAACCAAGGAGGCAAAAGACCTGTACTTAGAAAACTTTTAAGACACTGATCTGATAAAATAAACCAAAGGTGACACAAACAGGTGAAAAATTACCACGTTCATGGATTGAAAGAATTAACATTGTTAAAATGACCATACTACCCAAGAACAGATTCAATGCAATCCCTATCAAAATAGCAATGGCATTTTCCACAGAACTAGAACAAATAACATTTAAATTTGTATGGGAACACTAAAGACTGCAAATAGCCAAAAATAAAAATTTGAGAAAGAGCTGGAGTATCACATTCCCTGACTTCAGAGTATACTACAGTGTTATAGTAATAAAAATAGTATAGTACTGGCACAAAAACAGACAATGGAACAGAATAGAGAACCCAGAAATAAAACATATACTTATGGTCAATTAATTCATGACACAGGAGGCAAGAATTCACAAGAGTAAAGACAATCTCTTCAATAACAGTGCTGGAAAAACTGGACAACTACACGTAAAAGAATAAAATTAGAACATTTGCTCACATAATATTCAAAAATAAACTCAAAATGGATTAAAATGTAATACTGGAAATCATCAAATTCCTGGAAAAAAATATAGGTAAAACACTCTTTGATGTCCAATGTAGCAATGTTTTTGGATCTGTCTCCTAAAGCATAGGAAATAGAAGCAAAAATAAACAAATTGGACCTAATTAAACTTAGCTTTTGCACAGCAAAGGAAACCATCAATAAAATGAGAAGAATGAATGGTAGAAAATATTTGCTAGTGATATGCCTGATAAAGGATTAACATTAAAATATATAAACAACCTATACAACTCAATCTCAAAAAAACAGAAACCAATAACAAATGTCCCCAATTAAAAAAGAAATACCTGGAGTAACAGGCAAATTAGGCATTGGAGTACAAAATGAAGCAGGTCAAAGGCTAATAGAGTTTTGCCAAATTAACGCACTGGTTATAGCAAACACCCTCTTCTAACAACACAAGAGACGACTCTACACATGGACATCACCAGATGGTCAATACTGAAATCAGATTGATTATATTCTTTGCAGCCAAAGATGGAGAAGCTCTATACCGGCAGCAAAAACAAGACTGGGAACTGACTGTGGCTCAGATCATGAACTCCTTATTGCCAAATGCAGACAGAAATTGAAGAAAGTAGGAAAACCATTAAGGCATTCAGGTATGACCTAAATCAAATCCCTTACATTTATACAGTGGAAGTGACAAATAAACTCAAGGGATTAGATCTGATAGACAGAGTGCCTGAAGAACTATGGATGCAGGTTGTACAGAGGCAGGGATCAAGACCATCCCCAAGGAAAAGAAAAAGCCAAAATGGTTGTCTGAGGAGGCCTTACAAATAGCTGTGAATAGAAGACAAGCAACAGGCAAAGAAGAAAAGGAAAGATACACCCAGTTGAATGCAGAGTTCCAAAGAATAGTAAGGAGAGATAAGAAAGCCTTCCCCAGTGATCAGTGCAAAGCAATAGAGGAAAGCAATAGAATGGGAAAGTCTAGAGATCTCTTCAAGAAAATTAGAGATACCAAGGGAACATTTCATGCAAAGATGGGCACAATAAAGGACAAAAATGGCATACACCTAACAGAAGCAGAAGATATTAAGAAGAGGTGGCAAGAATACACAGAAGAGCTATACAAAAAAGAACTTCACGACCCAGATAATCACAGTGGTGTGCTCACTCATCTAGAGCCAGACATCCTGGAATGCGAAGTCAAATGGGCCTTGGAAGCATGAATACGAACAAAGCTATTGGAGATGATGGAATTCCAGTTGAGTTATTTCAAATCCTGAAAGGTGATGCTGTGAAAGTGCTGCACTCAATATGCCAGCAAATTTGGAAAACTCAGCAATGGCCACAGGACTGGAAAAGGTCAGTTTTCATTCCAACCTCGAAGAAAGGCAATGCCAAAGAATGCTCAAACTACCACACAATTGCACTCATCTCACATGCTAGCAAAGTAATGCTCAAAATTCCAAGCCAGGCTTCAACAGTATGTGAACCATGAATTTCCAGATATTCAAGCTGGATTTAGAAAAGGCAGAGGAACCAGAGATCAAATTGCCAACATCTGCTGGATCATCGAAAAAGCAAGAAAGTTCCAGAAAAACATCTACTTCTGCTTTATTGTCTATGCCAAAGCCTTTGATTGTGTGGATCACAACAAACTATGGAAAATTCTTCAAGAGATGGGAATACCAGAAGACCAGACCTGCCTACTGAGAAATCTGTATGCAGGTCAAGAAGCAACAGTTAGAACTGAACACGGAACAGTATACTGGTTCCAAATCGGAAACAAGTACATCAAGGCTGTATATTGTCACCCTGCTTATTTAACTTATATGCAGAGTACATCATGGGAAATGTTGGACTGGATGAAGCACAATTAGACTCAAGATTTCCAGCAGAAATATCAATAACCTCAGATATGCAGATGACACCAGCCTTATGGCAGAAAGCAAAGAAGAAATAAAAAGCCTCTTGATGAAAGTGAAAGAGGAGAGTGAAAAAGTTGGCTTAAAACTCAGCATTCAGAAAACGAAGATCATGGCATACAGTCCCATCATGTCATGGCAAATAGACGGGGAAACAATGAAAACAGTGAGAGACTTTAGTATTTTGTGTTCCAAAATCACTGCAGATGGACTGTAGCCATGAAATTAAAAGACACTCGCTCCTTGGAAGAAAAGTTATGACCAACCTAGACAGTGTATTGAAAAGCAGAGACATTACTTTGCAAACAAAGGTTTGTCTAGTCAAAGCTATGGTTTTTCCAGTCACGATGGATGTGAGAGTTGGACTATAAAGAAAGCTGAGCACTGAAGAATTGATGCTTTTGAACTGTGGTGCTGGAGAAGACTCTTGAGAGTCCCTTGGACAGCAAGGAGATCCAACCAGTCCATCCTAAAGGAAATCAGTCCTGAATATTCATTGGAAGGACTGATGCTGAAGCTGAAACTCCAATACTTTGGTCACCCAAAGTGAAGAACTAACTCATTGGAAAAGACCTTGAAGCTAGGAAAGATTGAAGGCAGGAGGGGAAGGGGACAATAGAGGATGAGATGGTTGGATAGTATCACCAACTTGATAGACGTGAGTTTGAGTAGGGTCTGGGAATTGGTGATGGACATGGAAGCCTGGTGTGCATCAATCCACAGGGTCACAAAGAGTCTGACACTGAGCGACTGGATCATCATGTGATCTAGCAATAGCTTTCCTGTGTGTGGAAGACAATTAAAACATTAATTTATAAAGATACATGTACCCAAAATGTTCATAGCCGCATTATTTACAAAGCCAGGAGATGGAAGCAACTAGTATGCATCAACAGATGAATGGATAAAGAAGATGTTTATATGCATGCTGTTGCTGCTAAGTCGCTTGTCGTATCTGACTCTGTGCAACCCCATAGACAGCAGCCCACCAGGCTCCCCCGTCCCTGGGATCCTCCAGGCAAGAATACTGGAGTGGGTTGCTATTTCCTTCTCCAATGCATGAAACTGAAAAGTCAAAGTGAAGTCGCTCAGTTGTGTCCAACTCTTTGCGACTCCATGGACTGTAGCCTACCAGGCTCCTCTGTCCATGGGATTTTCCAGGCAAGAGTACTGGAGTGGGGTGCCATTGCCTTCTCCGGTTTATATGTATAAAACTATATAAAATATATGGTTACACATAGAGTATATATGAAACTGAGTAAAAGTAAAGAAGAAGAATGAAATTTTGCCATTTGCAACAACACAGACAAAGCTTGGGGGTATTATGTTTAGTGAAATAAGCCAGACAGAAAGATGAACATTACAGTTTTATGTGGAGTCTCAAAAATAAAACAAACATTTACAACAAAACAGAGAGAGGAAGGAAGGTGAGAAAGGATAGGAATAGAGGATTAAGAAGTACAAACTATGATGTATAAAATAAATAAGCTACAAGGATATTGTACAACACAGGGAATATAGCCAATATTTTATAATAACTTTATATGGAGAATAATTTATAAAACCTCAATAACCTCAGACACACAGATGATACCACCCTTATGGCAGAAAGTGATGAGGAACTAAAAAGCCTCTTGGTGAAAGTATAAGAGGAGAGAGAAAACATTGGATTAAAACTTGACATTCAAAAAACTAAGAACATGGCATCCAGTCCCATCACATCATGGCAAATAGATGGGAAAACAATGGAAACCGTGACAGATTTTATTTTCTTGGGCTCCAAAATCACTGCAGATGGTGATTGCAGCCATGAAATTAAAAGACGCTTGCTCCTCGCAAGAAAAGTTATGACCAACTTAGACAGCATATTAAAAAGCAGAGACACTACTGTGCTAACAAAGGCCATCTAATCAAAGCTATGATTTTTCCAGTAGTTATGTATGAATGTGAAAGTTGGACTACAAAGAAAGCTGAGTGCAAAAAAAATGATGTTTTTGAACTGTTGTAGAAGACTCTTGAGAGTCCCTTGGACTGCAAGGAGATCCAACCAGCCCATCCTAAAGCAAATCAGCCCTGAATATTCATTGGAAAGACTGATGCTGAAGCTGAAACTCCAGTACTTTGGCCACCTGATGTGAAGAACTGGCCCAATAGAAAAGACCCTGATGCTGGGAAAGATTGAAGGCAAGAGAGGAAGGGGACAACAGAGGATGAGATGGTTGGATGGCATCACTGACTTGATGGGCATGATTTTAAAGCTCCAGGAGTCGGTGATGGACACGGAAGCCTGGTGTGTTGCATTCCATGTGGTCACAAAGAGTCAGACACGACTGAGCAACTGAACTGAACTGCATCTATAGAATTTTTGATTCATTATGTTCAGTATACCTGAAACAATAGCATATTGTAAATCAACTATATCCCAGAAAAACTCTTATTGTCCCACTTGCATATCATCACTGGTCATGTTTATTGTGCTTCTAAATATGGTGGCAACACATTAATCTTTCCATTCATTCTATTTTTTTGCTTCATTTGGGCAATGGGAGATGTTTAAGCAATTTGGGGAAATGGAGATGGAAGATATCAGGCAAATTATCCCCATATATGAAAATGTCAAATCACACTGTCTTCTGGTTTGGTAATACAAATACTTCACTCCTTTGGTTATTGGCACTGGGCACATTTTGAAGCTGACCATTTACTATCTATAGGCTGGGCTGGCAATGGCAAATACAGTTCAATGGAATCCCAAGTCAGAATTTAGCTGATTTACAATTTCTGAATCTCCATGTGACTCTGGAGTAGGAACTATATCTTCATGATCCCTATATTCCCTGGATGAATATAATTCATGTTAATGAATGAAGAGACAAATATCACCTATTTGCTCATAACATAAAATAAACCATATTATTGACAATAGAATCGCCATTTTATATAATTCTGTAGCTAATAAGAAAACATATGATTAAATACCACATTTATTTTCTTATTTCTTTAAGTATTTCATAGATATTCCTGACAAGGTTGGACAGATTACTCCTGATCCCACAGTATGTGCCATCTATCAATATTTGGTTAATTGTTCTCACTAACTCAAACTGTTTTCTTCCACAAAACAAACAATAACAAAAGTCTCTTTAGTTAAAATATATTCCTATACTCTAAAACCAGCCAGATTTGCTTTAAAATGCCCCATTTGAAAAATAAATGAATAAAATGCTCCATTCAGATGGCTATATTTCATACTCTCTTTACATATTAAAATGTTTCATAAATTAAACTAAACAAGGATATTTGAAATAAAATTTCATTATACCACCTAAAACTGGCTGTACCAATAGATACATGTAGAACCTCTTTCTCAAATAGCATGCATAAGATTATTTATTCTATTAGCCACAACTAAATAACATATTTATTAAAATACTGTAAGTACGTGTAACAGAAAACAACTGCTGCTGCTGCTGCTGCTAAGTCACTTCAGTCGTGTCTGACTCTGTGCGATCCCATAGACTACCTTCAGCAAAAAACAAAAGTGAATTTTGTAATTATAAAGATACAGGCTTCTCATAGAACCCAATGTCAGGAATCCAACCAGGTCCCAGAAAAGAACTGAAAGAAAAAACTAAAAAGCCATCAGAAACCAGGAAATTCTCCCCTTTGGACCTAGCTTATCCTCCTTTTTCTGCAGGATAGCTTTTGCTTCTCAATCCACATAGGAGGTGTTAACCTAAAACAAAACAGCCGGTTGCTTTACCATCAAAAAAAGTCTTAGATGGGAACAGCAAAGAATTGCAATTTGAGATACAGTGAACCACATGCAAGTCTAGTAAAACAAAAGAGTAGAGAAACTTGGGGCTGAGACTATTATAAATAAAAAGTCCATTTGATGAAACTGCGAGTTTGAAGTATAGTGGCTTTTCACTGGCGAGTTGCAACATCTCTCAGTAGCTGAGCTGTTGCCAGGCAAGGAGAATTCTTTCTTCCTCCAGCTGGCAGTAGGGCCACTTTTTGCTGGAGATGCCAAGTATATCCCTTCCTGTTGCTATAGGTATTGATGGAGTGGTATGGGAGAGAGAGCTCTCCCTTCTGGCCTCCTGACTCCATTGTAATGAGGTTTCCCTTTATTAATCTTCACACAGGAAAGCAATGGCCATATCATTGCCAGTCAGGGATTTGATCTTTATTCAAATCCCTGGAGAGGAACTCTCATTGGCCCAAATTCACCCACCTCCACTAGTAGCTGGAGGTGAGCATCCTGCTGTGTGCAGTCCCTCCTTGGAAGCAGGGAAGTATTAAGAGGGTTTTTTGTAAGCTAGGAACACATATCACAAGGTGTATACAATTGTATAGTATGCTGTACTGCAAAAGAATAGGACTATACAAACCCTGTTCCTCTCTCAAATTCAACAAAACACTGTCATCCCTCCTTTCCTGGAATGAAGTGACTAAAGGAGTAGAGAAAAGCCCAAGATTATTAAAGAAATCAGTGTCCATCCACACAGAAACACCAGCTACAGGTAAGAAGAATCTAAGCCAGCTTGTCAGTGAAGCATTCAACCAGACAGTTTCCATGTCGAAACAGCTCTATAAAATGAAATGTCACACTGAACAATGTGCATTCACCCTCCTTTCCTCAGTGTTTTACTTAAATCTTATGTGTTATATGAACAGAGCTAAAAATACTTCATGCTTAAGATAACCAAAGAACTCAGGCTAATAATAAAACAATTGCTGCTTAGAGCTTCTATTTAGGAAAGGCAAACAATTTAGATGTTCACTGTAAAGAGTCACTGAGCTGATAATTATCTATTATTTTGTTAAGTTTTACTTTCTCCTGGAGGTTTGCTAGTCTACTACATGGACATATCAGAAAAGATGAGACATCTTGCATAGGAAATAAAGCTTTTCAGATATAAATTCAAAACTGAGATGCTTTAAAAAGAATGAAAGGTATAGTTACATAGATTTTTCCCTGTAAATGATGAATAATTTTGCTAGACTGAGCTCTAGGAATACCTGAAACACACTTTTTTCTCCAGCAGATAAGAATTCATATTAAGTAGACTCCTTCTCTAAATATACTCTCTTAGTCTCATCTTTTCAACAGTATCTGCTAAATTTAATCACAGATGCTTAAGATACATTTTTTTCCATAAATGGTACTAAGCAAAAGTATTCTCAAAGGGGGAAATACAGTGTAAGGTAGAATTAAATCCTAATTTTATTTCTTATTTTCTCTCTGACACTGGAGGTCTTCACATTTCGGCTTCTTGTTCTGTAAATTTTATAAAGCTGCAATGCCTCACAGCACTGTTTTAAGAAGAATATAAAATGCGAAAATTGAGAAAATATAAGCATTGTCATGATGGTTGGTATTATTACTAATAATGCTGCCCTGCTTATAACAACATGGACATCATTTCTTATAGGAACACATCACTTGCACTAGACCTCATTTTCAGAGATTTAACCTGTAAGGCCTCAATTAGGTTAAAAATTAATACCTGCATTTGTATAATGCTTTATGGTTTATAAATAATTTCATGAATAAGGAACATTTAATCCTCATATGTGTTGTGTCACAGGGGTATTATCATCCAAGGAGTCAGTGGCCCTTAAATGTCAACTGATTTACCCAGATTTGAAGTCAAAGCTGGGATTCAAACCGTCTTTGGACTCCAGGTCTCATATTTTCCTTTTATTGTAGAGAAACTTGTCTGATGGCTTTTTTTTTTTTAAGTCTTCTGATTCTATTTCTCACCTTAACTTATAACATAGGTATATGGAGGAATCCACTGAAAAATGTTCCACTAATTTTCCAGGACTAATCAGAGATCCTGATGATTTAACTACTTAAAATATTCAGTTCCTTTAACTACTTCTTTAGCTTTTCACCCTACTTTCTTTTTTCCTTCTTCCAGTTTTACTGAGATACAATTGACACGAAACACTGTGTAAGATCAAAGTGTACAGTATGATGATTGACTTACATACATCATGAAATGGTCACAACAACAAGTTTAGTGACCATCCATCATCTGATATAAGATTAAAGAAACAGAAAAAATGTTTTTCCCTTGTGATGAGAACTCTTAGGATTTACTCACTTATAAACTCTCATATATAACATACAGCAGTGTTAATTATACCTATCTTGTTGTATTACGTCCCTAGTATTTATTTATCTTATAACTGGAAGCTTGTACCTTTTGATTACTTTTGTCAATTCCACTTCCTGCCTGTGATAATCACAAATCTGATCTCTTTTTCTGAGTCTGTTTGTTTTTGAAGTATAATTGACCTATGCAGCTGTGTTGTATACAACGAACACTGTGTTGTTAGTACACAATACAGTGATTTTTTTATTTAATACTTTTCAAAATGATCACTGTGATATGTCTAGTTACCAGCCATCTCCATACAAAAATATTACATAATTATTTATTATATTCCCCACACTGTACATTTCATACCCATGACTCATTTATTTATTTAAACTTAAATAAAATAGTTAAATTCTTATTTTAATAGACTGTATGCCTCATAATCTGAGGCATCTATTTCTTTGCTCTCTCTAACCTTCTCCCTTCTGGCAAAACCTCTTGTTTGTTCTCTGTATCTATGACTCAATTTAGTTATATTTGTTCTTTTTTTTTTTTTTTTAGATTCCACATATAAATGAAATATGGCACTTGTCTTTGTCTGACTTATTTCACTTATTTACTCATTTACTTTATTTACTAACTTATTTTACTTACTTCACCTAGATAGTACCCTCTAGGTCCATTGACATTGTTGCAAATGGCAAATTTCATGCTTTTTATGGCTGAGTAATATTTCATAACCATATATTCCATATATTTATATACATACACATACCACATCTACATCCACTCATCTACTGATGAGTACTTAGGCTGTTGCCATACTTGATTATTTTAAATAATGCTGCAATGAACCTTGGGGTGCATGTATCATCTCACCCTACTTCTCCACTAATTTATTGTCTTTGCTTTTATTCTCTATTAGAATGCATTACATAAAGTCTTCAGTTTCAAAATAATATAATACATTTGGGATTGATACCACCGAGGGAACACAGAGTAAAGGAGAGGAACATACAATAAGTAAGATGATTTTGTGGCCCAGTGATTTGCATGGGCCCAGTAATACATATCTGGGTTCAAATCAGGGTTTCAAAATGTGGACCTCAACTCCCTTATTTGTAAAATATGGTCAGTAATACCTATTTCACATGGTTATAGTGAAAGCTAAATAAAACCACGGTGTATGGAGGGTGTGTAAATATACATTTTCAGTTCAGTTCAGTTCAGTCGCTCAGTGGTGTCTGACTCTTTGCGACCCCATGAATCGCAGCATGCCAGGCCTCCCTGTCCATCACCAACTCCCGGAGTTCACTCAGACTCACATCCATTGAGTCCGTGATGCCATCCAGCCATCTCATCCTCTGTCATCCCCTTCTCCTCCTGCCCCCAATCCCTCCCAGCATCAGGGTCTTTTCCAATGAGTCAACTCTTCGCATGAGGTGGCCAAAGTACTGGAGCTTCAGCTTTGGCATCATTCCTTCCAACGAAATCCCAGGGCTGATCTCCTTCAGAATGGACTGGTTGGATCTCCTTGCAGTCCAACGGACTCTCAAGAGTCTTCTCCAACACCACAGTTCAAAAGCATCAGTTCTTCGGCGCTCAGCCTTCTTCACAGTCCAACTCTCACATCCATACATGACCACAGGAAAAACCATAGCCTTGACTAGACGGACCTTTCTTGGCAAAGTAATGTCTCTGCTTTTGAATATACTATCTAGGTTGGTCTTAACTTTTCTTCCAGGAGTAAGCGTCTTTTAATTTCATGGCTGCAGTCACCATCTGCAGTGATTTTGGAGCCCAGAAAAATAAAGTCGGACACTGTTTCTACTGTTTCCCCATCTATTTCCCATGAAGTGATGGGGCCAGATGCCATGATCTTCGTTTTCTGAATGTGGAGCTTTAAGCCAACTTTTTCACTCTCCTCTTTCACTTTCATCAAGAGGCTTTTTAGCTCCTCTTCACTTTCTGCCATAAGGGTGGTGTCATCTGCATATCTGAGGTTATTGATATTTCTCCCAGCAATCTTGATTCCAGCTTGTGTTTCTTCCAGTCCAGCGTTTCTCATGATGTACTCTGCATATGAGCTTTAAGCCAACTTTTTCACTCTCCTCTTTCACTTTCAACAAGAGGCTTTTTAGCTCCTCTTCACTTTCTGCCATAAGGGTGGTGTCATCTGCATATCTGAGGTGATTGATATTTCTCCTGGCAATCTTGATTCCAGCTTGTGTTTCTTCCAGTCCAGCGTTTCTCATGATGTACTCTGCATAGAAGTTAAATAAGCAGGGTGACAATATACAGCCTTGACACACTCCTTTTCCTGTTTGGAATCAGTCTGTTGTTTCATGTCCAGTTCTGACTGTTTCTTCCTGACCTGCATACAGATTTCTCAAGAGGCAGGTCAGGTAGTCTGGTATTCCCATCTCTCTCAGAATTTTCCACAGTTTATTGTGATCCACACAGTCAAAGGCTTTGGCATAGTCAATAAAGCAGAAATAGATGTTTTTCTGGAACTCTCTTGCTTTTTCCATGATCCAGCAGATGTTGGCAATTTGATCTCTGGTTCCTCTGCCTTTTCTAAAGCCAGCTTGAACATCAGGAAGTTCACGGTTCACATATTGCTGAAGCCTGGCTTGGAGAATTTTGAACATTACTTTATTAGCATGTGAGATGAGTGCAATTGTGTGGTAGTTTGAGCATTCTTTGGCATTGCTTTTCTTTGGTATTGGAATGAACATAGTAGACTTCCTCAGAAAAGTAAAAAAAAGTAACCCTTACACTTTCATTTCATAGACTGATGATGGTTTGCCTTCAAGGGCAAACAAAATCACTCAAAAATGCCTCCGAATTCCGCCCACCACAGTCACAAATGACTAATGGAAAAATCATCTTGAAAGCTTTTTAGACCAATGCAGAACAACTTTTGAAGAAAATAAGGAGGATTCAAATGAAAATACTCACCATATGGGAAGTCTGCAACTGGTTGCTCAAGAAAATGCAGGATGGAAGCAGAATGCAGGAACTGAAGGAACAGAAAGAAACGCCTACAAATTTAAAATGCATAAGACAAACACATGGAGTGGTAGAGAGGCTATAAAAAAACTCTGACAGAAACCATCTTGAATGTCATAAATTTGCCCAATCTCTAGAGAATATTGCATGTTGGATGGTGGCTTGAAATTATACAAAAACACTAAATCAGAAGATGGGTCTAGCTAAAGTCAGGATTTGACTTGAGGAAAAAACAAAACAAAACTCACTGATGATGTTGTTTCCTTAAAAAAAAAAAAAGAAAAAGTAACAAAAAGAAAGAATTACCTGGTGATCCAGTGGTCAGGACTCCCTGCTTTCACTGCTAGGGCCCCGGGTTCTATCTCTAGTCAGGAAACTAAGATCTCATAAGATGCTCAGCAAGCTGAGAAAGCAAAACAACACCCCTCCCCCCCCCGAAACCCCACCATAAAGCCTCCAGAAAGTTAGGTGAATAAAATGAAATGAATGAAGAGTTTACAGGAGAAATAAGAAGTCTCCAAACTGAGAAAGTCTTTAGTCAGAAAATACACAAGTATTCTCAATCTTGACAGTAGGATTGAGAAACTTTAGATGAAACATCAAATACTGCCCAAAGTATGAACATGGATTGCAAGTTCATAGAAAATCAATTGAAGAAAGAATTCACCACTTAGAAATAGAGAAGAAATATCCCAAAGTATATAGAAGTATGAAGTACGTATATTTGAAGGGCAACTTCTATAGGATGACACCCAAAGACATGGACAAAAAATTGGAAAGACCCTTTCCTTCTATCAAAATCAAACTTTTTTCTATGAGGAAAGAGTTTAAAATTGAATGCTGGCTCTCTTGACAGGAAGATCACCAATCAAAGAAAAGATACTAGTGAAATAGGAATGTAAGTTACAACGTTTTCTGAGTGACCTCTTTGATCCTGTTGGTTCCACTCACAGCACACAGTCCTGCAAGTATCAGAGGTCCCCAGGATCTTCCAGCTCCCAGAAAGAAGAAGGATCACTCATGCTGGAAAGGCTCAAGGATTTAGGGTCACATGCAGGTTTAATTCAACTTTCACAGTAGCCAACCCTGGATAGCCACAATGATATCATGACATTTGCTTGTGTTTTTCCTCTTTAAAAGTAATTTTGATTTATATCTTTAGTTTAACTGTTGTTATTTAATTGATACTATAAATTTTCTTATTAAATTGTGATAAAGTTTAATATCTAAGTATTTTTCAAGTACAGATTTGTTTAATATAATTCTATGGATACATAGTTTCCACTTCATTGGACCTTCTAGAATAGTGTATTATATTTTTATTTAAATTAAAGAAACACTATTATTTAAATTATTACATGAAGATATTTGCAACAAAAAAGGCCTTCTCCATTAAAAATAAAATTAAAAAAAAGGAGTTATAGTAGTATAAACAACAAACCTATCTATTTAGATCCTTAAATTTAACATTCAAAACACATTCTACTTTTTTTTTTTTCCCACCGTCTACCTTCAACAGAAAAAAGGGCAGGATTTTGCCACAGTAATAGTAGGTAGATTTTTGAAAATTAGATAAATTCAGTTATGAGTTCAATTCCTACCTAAATTTATGCTCCTTTTATATAACTACACTCATATTTGAAAGGACAAGCTCAAAAAGTTTACTAATTATTTGTAGATCACCTCTTTTATAGATTTTCATCTTAGGATTTCTTTGTTTATATTCGGTGTTGGATATTGTTCTCCATATGTTACTTTTTTGTGGGTCACAACAGAATATTTTTCTAAATAAACTTTGAACCACAAATATATATATATATATATATATCCATCAACTTGTTATTAAATGTGTGAACTAGGAGGGCTGAGCAAAGAAGTGAAACACAATGTCAAAACAAACTGTGACCTTGCAGTATGAGCCTGGGAGCTCACCAGAGGTTCTGCGCTGGACCAATTTATCTCAAAATGAGCACAGTCTTTCAAGTAATACCTCAAGATGCTGATGCCTATACTAGGAGATATGATCAAAAACTGTATATCTTTTTGTCACCATGAATTGTACAAAGCAATCAATC
The DNA here is from genome assembly GCA_006408695.1 of Aepyceros melampus. NCBI lineage: Eukaryota > Metazoa > Chordata > Mammalia > Artiodactyla > Bovidae > Aepyceros > Aepyceros melampus. Next base: position 45,176 of record SJXQ01005718.1, read on the forward strand.
TCAATCCCTTGGGACAAGAACCTGCAAAAACAAAAAAGGAATTGTATTTCACTTATTCTGAAGGACTAGTAAATCATTTCAAATTGATTTGTGGTCTAATGTTTACATAAACATGTGTGCATATGTATATACATATATGTATATAAACATAATCTAATACACACACGTAATTTCTTTTGATAATGTGATGGTGTGATGATTTTCTAGAAACCACGTTTTCAGCATCATTGTTACCTCAGTAAACATACTTGAAGGCTAAAATGAAATTTTACTTTTTGATTTTTTTTTGCTGTGTATTTTATTTTCTGATGTACTAGATTTCAAGAAAAGGTGCATGTATTACTTTAGCTTTTTTTTAATATTCTAGAACCCTATTAGATTTTAACTTCCTACCTCATACCACTTTTATATTGCTTGAGTTGTTTCTATGTGAATTAAATGACAATGTATTCTTTAAATTTTAAAGATGTAGTTCTTCACTGCATATCAGACAGTGAAATTAAATAGAAAGTGCACTGAACCAAACACTTCAGTGAGATCCTCATGTGCTGAGGTTCACATCCTCTTCCTCAGGGGAAGTTCTTCTTGTACCTAATTCCTCAGCAGTTAATGCTGTATACCCGTATATTTGTGCATCTTCTTGGGAACAGTTTTGTGGAAAATAAAATAACTTGACCATATGAGACAGTAAGGATCTCTTCTGACTTACAGTTTTCATATAACATAATATAGAGACATCTTAGGAGAGATTTATTTTTGATAAGGAACATTTTCTGGTTTTGACAACAGGAAACTTACTAGAAGCCCTTTTATTAATGTAAGCAACTTAGATACTATCAGAAACTCAAATGCAGATACTCAGGTTATTTATGGGAGTATACATATTTTGACATGTGCACATATCTTGATTCTTAGATTTCTAACTTTTAGAAGATCCTATATAAAGCTTCCCTTGTAGCTCAGTCGGTAAAGAATCTGCTTGCAATGCAGGAGACCTGGGTTCAATTCCTAGGTCAGGAAGATCCCGTGGAGAAGGAAATGGCAACCCACTCCAGTATTGCCTAGAGAATCCCATGGGCAGAGTAGCCTGGCAGGCTACAGTCCATAGGGTCTCCAAGTCTATGAGGTCACAAGAGTCGGACCTGACTGAGCAACTAAGCATACACACATATAAACAGAACATTTCTTACCATGCTTTTATCTACCCTAAGTTGTCATATGTGTTTAGCTGAAGAGTGTTAAGGACAAAGGCTGTATTGATATGACATGCTAAAAATGCATTGAATTTTAAAAATATATAAATATTTTACTTTTTGTCAATAACAATAACATATTATCAACTTGACTGTTTGTCAAGTTTTGTAACTGAATTACATATTATGTGAAAACTAATCAAACATTCAAAAACTGGCCTCCACCAGTTGAAATGTAAAATGCAAGCATGGAATTTTACTTGGAAGTAGAAATCAAACTAATTTTAGTTATAGTCTATGTATAAAACATATATTACATGTATATATATAGTATGCATATTTATAATATAGCCATAAGTAATCAAATTTTAAAATAAAGATTCAGTTCATTTCAGTTGCTCAGTCATGTCCAACTCTTTGCCACCTCATGAATCACAGCACGCCAGGCCTCCCTGTCCATCGCCAACTCCCGGAGTTCACTCAGACTCATGTCCATCGCATCAGTGATGCCATCCAGCCATCTCATCCTCTGTCGTCCCCTTCTCCTCCTGCCCTCAATCCCTCCCAGCATCAGAGTCTTTCCAATGAGTCAACTCTTTGCATGAGGTGGCCAGAGTACTGGAGTTTCAGCTTCCGCATCATTCCCTCCAAAGAAATCCCAGGGCTGATCTCCTTTAGAATGGACTGGTTGGATCTCCTTGCAGTCCAAGGGACTCTCAAGAGTCTTCTCCAACACCACAGTTCAAAAACATCAATTCTTCGGCACTCAGCTTTCTTCCCAGTCCAACTCTCACATCCATTTGCTTTGTTTACCATTCTAGTTTTGAATTCTTTTGTTTAGCCTGCAAGCTTGAAACTGCTTTGGAATTTTAAACTTTTGAAAGAGTCAAGAATTTTTTTTTGGAAATTTTTCATGTCATCATCAGACCATCTCCCTCCCTGTCCCTCTCTTCATTTAGCATAGCCTTCTTTCTCTGTAAGACATCCATCTTGTCCATTTCATTTTCTCTGGCTGTTAATGACCTAGTGATAGTTTTAGTGATTACATACAAATTTGTATACTTCATGGATGTGTGTACATTCTAAATTCCTTATAAGAAATAATCAATTATAAAAAGATAATTGGATATTTTTAATAAATTCAGACTTCGGAAAAGTGTACAGGAGAAGCATTAGGAATGTTTTCACAGTTTTTTTCAGAAACCATTTTCAATGATTATCAGAATTAACTATTTTTTTTTAATATTTATTTGATCGCTCCAAACTTTCCAGATACAATAATAAGTTTCTATACATTTTAGAAAAAAAAATCAATCTTGAAGGCAAATCTAAGTGAAGGTTGTATGCTCAGATGTTCAGTTGTGTCTGACTCTTTGCAACCCCATGGACTGTAGTGCACCAGTCTCCTCTCTTCATGGGATTTCCCAGGCAAGAATACTGGAGTGGGTTGCCATTTCCTACTCTAGAGGAACTTCTGAACCCAGGCATCGAATCTGTATCTCTTAAGTCTCCTGCTTTGGCAGACAGGTTCTTTACCACTAGCACCACCTAGGAAGACCCATGTGATGGCAACCTTCTTTTCTGTTTTGAGATCTAACTGCTGAGTAAAATCTTCCTAAAATAAAAATGCCCATAAATTTGAGGACATCTGCATAGAGTAAATATTCATGGACTTTTCTTTATATATCCTGATATGATAGTAATACAAGCATTATAAATGTGCAAAATTTGCTCACTTGCTTACTTTCAGTAAAATCTTTATCAAACTTTATCTCTTTTAAAGTTTATTATTGCCAAAACCACTGTGGGAGAAAATGGTTTTGACACATTTTGAAGTAGTTAAAAAAAAACCCAACAGTTTAGCAGTTTACATAGGTTTGCTTATGTTAAAACTGTATTGCACATGAGAGACACATAGAGTATATTGGACATATGCTACTGTCACGACAAATTATGAAAAGTAGAGATGATTTTAAGAAATAGTTAACTGTTGGATAAATCTTTAATGTAAATGTTCAAACAACTTCAGGAGTTAAACATGTGATACTAGAAAATTTGTGAGACCAGTAATTTTTTGGGGTCATGTTACAATTGGTCACTCTGAAAGACCTCTCTTTATTTCTTTAAACTACATGAGCTTTAGTGGTCTGACCTAGGGTACAGTTCAGTTCAGTTCAGTTGCTCAGTCGTGTCCGACTCCTTGCGACCCCGTAAATTGCAGCTCGCCAGGCCTCCCTGTCCATCACCAACTCCCGGAGTTCACTCAGACCACATCCATTGAGTCCGTGATGCCATCCAGCCATCTCATCCTCAGTTGTTCCCTTCTCCTCCCACCCTCAATCCCTCCCAGCATCAGAGTCTTTTCCAATGAGTCAACTCTTTGCATGAGGTGGCCAAAGTACTGGAGTTTCAGCTTTAGCATCATTCCTTCCAAAGAAATCCCAGGGCTGATCTCCTTTAGGATGGATTGGTTGGATCTCCTTGCAGTCCAAGGGACTCTCAAGAGTCTTCTCCAACACCACAGTTCAAAAGCATCAATTCTTCTGCGCTCAGCCTTCTTCACAGTCCAACTCTCACATCCATACATGACCACAGGAAAAACCATAGTTTTGACTAGACAGACTTAGTCAGCAAAGTAATGTCTCTGCTTTTGAATATGCTATCTAGGTTGGTCATAATTTTTCTTCCAAGGAGTAAGCGTCTTTAAATTTCATGGCTGCAGTCACCATTTGCAGGGATTTTAGAGCCCCCAAAAATAAAGTCTGACACTATTTCCACTGTTCCCCCATCTATTTCCCATGAAGTGATGGGACCAGATGCCATGATCTTCATTTTCTGAATGTTGAGCTTTAAGCCAACTTTTTCACTCTCGTCTTTCACTTTCATCAAGAGGCTTTTTAGTTCCTCTTCACTTTCGGCCATTGGATGGTGTCATCTGCATATCTGAGTTTATTGATATTTCTCCAGGCAGTCTTGATTCCAGCTTGTGTTTCTTCCAGTCCAGTGTTTCCCATGATGTACTCTGCCTAGGGTTACTGATTGATAATAATAAAAATAACTTAACTGAGTCATTACTCTTTTCCTAACTCTGTCTTAGGAGATTTTTTAAATTATCTCATTTTATGTTCATGGCACAACTATTATTATCCTGGTTAAGCAGCAGGAAAGATTAAGAGTCAGAGATTGGAACTAATCACCCTCTATGATACCCTTTATGGGTGGAAGGCAACTTGAACTCTAGTCAGTCATACTTCAAATCTTTAATATGTTTGTGATATAGTTTCTCTGACTCAAACCCTTAACAAACTCAATAATTTTTCTCAATGGTAGCTTAACATAAATGTAATTATGAAACTATCATTGTTTCATAACTTGAAAAGCCTTTTCTGAGTGAGCACCTATTAACAGTTCCTACATTTTCAAATAAAATGAGATTCTATATCCCTGATCTCTAAATGTGTCTCTATATGGAATATTATGTAAAATATAAGCCATTAAGATATACAGAGATAGTTCAGGCCTTCATAGTTTTAGTAATGAATAACTTAAAAAAACTTTGTAGAAATTATTTAAAGTAGTTGATTTCAATTTAGTCACTCAGTCGTGTCCATCTCTTGGCGACCCAATGGACTGCAACACAAATTGTTTCCTGTCCATTACCAATTCCCAGAGTTTGCTCAAACTCATGTGCATCGAGTTGGTGATACCATCCAACCATCTTATCCTCTGTCATGCCCTTCTCCTATGGCCTTCAATCTTTCTCAGCATCAGGTTATTTTCTAATGAGTCAGTTCTTCTTATCAGGTGCCCAAAATATTGGAGTTTCAGCTTCAACTAGTCCTTCCAATGAATATTCAGGACTGATTCCCTTTAGGAATGACTGGTTTGATTTCTTTTTCATCCAAGGGACTCTCAAGAGTCTTCAGCACCACAGCTCAAAAGTATCACTTCTTCGGTACTCAGCTCTCTTTATGGTCCAAACTCTCACATCCATATATGACTATTGGAAAACCATAGCTTTAATTAGATGAACCTTTGTCAGCAAAGCAATGTCTCTGCTTTCTAATATGCTGTTTAGATTGGTCACAACTTTTCTTCCAAGAAGCAAGCATCTTGTAATTTCATGGCTGCTGTGACCATCTGCAATAATTTTGGAGCCGAAGAATATAAAGTCTATTATTGTTTCCATTTTTCCCTACCTGTTTGCCATTAAGTGACGGGACCAGATGCCATGGTCATTTTGTGAATGTTGACTTTGAAGCCAGTTTTTTCACTCTCCTCTTTCACTTTCATCAAGAGGCTCATTAGTTTCTCTTCACTTTCTGTCATAAGGGTTGTGTCATCTGAATATCTGAGGTTATTGATATTTCTCTTGGCAATCTTGACTCCAACTTATGATTCATCCAGCCCAGAATTTCACATGATCTATTCTTCATTTAAATTAGCAGGGTAGCAATATATAACCTCGATGTACTCTTTTCCTAATTTGGAACCAGTCCATTTTTCCATGTCTAGTTATTTTGCTTCTTGACCAGCATACAGAATTCTCAGGAGGCAAGGAAGGTTGTGTGCATCCCATTTCTTTAAGAAAAATACACAGCTTGTTGTGATTTACACAAGGACTTCGGCATAGTCAATAAAGCAGAATTAGGTTTTTTTTTTTTTTTTCTGGAATTATCCTGCTTTCTATGATTCAACGGATATTGGCAATTTATCTCTGGTCCCTCTGTCTTTTCTAAATCTAGCTTGAACACCTGGAAGTTTTTGGTTCACATACTGTTGAAGCCTATCTTGGAGAATTTTGATCATTACTTTGCTAGCTTCTGAGAGCACTGCAATTGTGCAGTAGTTTGAACATTCATTGACATTGTGTCTTTTTGGGATTGGAGTAAAAAATGACCTTTTCCAGTCCTGTAGCTACTGCTTATTGTTTTCCAAATTTGCTAGCATATTGAATGCAGCACTTTCACAGAATCATCTTTTAAGATTTGAAATAACTCATCTGAAATTCCATCACCTCCACTAGCTTTGTTCATAGTGATGCTTCCTAAGGCCCACTTGACTTTACACTCCTATGTATCTGTCTTTAGGTGACTGATCACATCATCATGATTATCTAGTTCATTAAGATGTTTTTTGTATAGTTCTTTGTATTCTTGCCACGTCTTCTTAATATCTTCTGCTTCTGTTAAGTCCATATTATTTCTGTCCTTTACTGTGCCCTCCTTTGCATGAAATATCCTCCTGGCATCTCTAATTTTCTTGAAAAGATCTCTAGTTTTTCCCATTCTATTGTTTTCCGTTATTTCTTTTTATTGATCACTTAGGAAGGCTTTCTTATCTCTCCTTTCTATCTTTTGACACTCTGAAATCAGATTGGTATATCTTTCCTTTTCACTTTTCTTCTTTTCACATATTTTCTCAGACATTTGATTTAGGTCATATCTAAACAGTCAAGAGTTTTCTCCTATTTTCTTTCTTTTTCTTGACTTCCTACCTTTCCATTCTTGCCCCCTATAATGAAAAGAACATCTTTTTTTTGGTGTTAGTTCTAGAAAGTCTTGTAGGTCATCATAGAACCATTCAACTTCAGCTTCTTCAGCTTTAGTGGTTGTGGCATAGACTTGGATTATTGTGATATTGAATGGTTTGCCTTGGAAACAGTGATCACTCCGTCACTTTTGAGATTCACCCAAGTACTGCATTTTAAATTCTTTTGTTGACTGTGAGGGCTTTCCCATTTCTTTCAAGCAGTTCTTGCCCACAATAGTAGATGTAATAGTCATCTGATTTAAATTTGCCCATCCCAGTTCATTTCAGTTCACTGATTCCTAAAATGTGGATGTTTACTGTAGCCATGTCCTGTTTGACCACTTCCAATTTACCTTGATTCATTAACCTAACATTCCAGGTTCGTATGCAATATTTACAGCAGCTGACTTTACTTCTATCACCAGTCATATGGACAACTGTGCAGTGTTTTTGCTTTGGCTTTCTCTTCATTGTGTCTTGAGTTATTTTTCCACTCTTCTCCGGTGACATATTGGGCACCTACCAACCTGGGGAGTTCATATTTCAGTGTCATAACTTTTTGCCTTTTCACACTGTTCATGGGGTTCTCAAGGCAGGAATACTGAAGTGGCTTGCCATTCCTTTCTCCAGTGGACCACGTTTTGTTAGAACTCTCCACCATGACCCATCCATCTTAGGTGGCCCTACATGGCATGGCTTATAGTTTCATTGAGTTAGACAAGACTGTGATCCGTGTGATCAGGAAGCAGTTGATTTGGGGGAAACAATTTTCTATCTATTTCACTAAATTTGTATTAAGCTTTGTGACTGCATTGATTATTCAAATGTTGCACAATTGGATGGTGTCATCTCAGTTCCTCTAGAAAGCTCTTTCCCTTAGGACTTCATCACACTTCTGCTTTGGAGAAGAGGAAATACCATGAAGTTTTGTTTGAAGAATATTTACTATATATATGAATTTTTTCTGAAAGATACTATTTTTATTATAAAAGTTCATTTGAAAATATTATAAAATTGTAGAAATGCTCCTACACCAAAAACTAAAATACAATAAAAACAAAAATCCTGAGCTTTCTTCAGCTGAACATTATAGTGTGTACTACTTTAATCTTAGCTTGGATAAAATTCAAACTCAAATTTAACATACAGCTGTAATAATAACTCTTTGTCATGCTTGTTGCATTATTTTTCTCTAAAAGTCAGAACAATATACTTAACTGTCTAATTGAATTCTTCTCGTTTCCAAGTATTAACTCATGATGTTCTCTTCCAAATCTGGTCCTCCTCCAATGTCTCAGTAAATGAGACTACCTTCTATACATATAACATCATCTTGACACCATATTTTTCTTCATGTTCCATCACAAAGCCTATCCATTTGACCTACTTAGTATCATTCACATTTTCTATTTTTCTCTTTCTAGAACTGTCATTTCTTGATTGACCTATACTTGTCTTACTCTGGTATTTCTATGCCACTTCTTTTTATCCTTCAATTTCTTCTCCATACAGAATACATTCTTTTAATTGCAAATGAAATCTGATGGCACCATGCCATTTTTAAAACCATTCATTGAATTCTTATTGATTCAAAGTATAGATCCAAATAGAAATAGTAAACTTTGTACAGTTCGGCCTCTTATCATGCCAAATCGATTTTGTGTTACTTTCCACATTGTTATTCACACACTGTTGACTTTGACTTTACTGAAGGTTTTCATAAATAACACATTCCTTTTCTCTTATAACCTTTACAAATTCTTTTACCACTTCAGAGTATAGCCTTTCCTTGCCCCACTCCATATCTTATTAGTGAATTCCATATAATCTTTAAAAATTAAGAAAAAAACCCATCATTTTCTAAAAACAGTCCTTTCTTCATTACCAGATCATGCCTAGATGATTTTGGGGTCAAAAAGAAAGCTATTGAGCCATGATATTTAGAGAGCTTCTGGAAAAAGGAAGGGATCAGTATGTTTATGTGAATGTGAACTGAGTAATAATTTTATGAGAAAAATGAGACAATATAATTGAATTATACAATAGAAATATTGGAAAATAGCAAAAAAAAAAAGCTTCTTTTTTTTGAAGGGGGGATTTATGAGGAAAAAGCAACGATGTATCATAAAGTTCAGGAATATTTTCCTTCAGATGGTTATAACAAAGACACATTTGTAAGGAGAGTGGACATTCCATCCACTAGTGTAGCTTGGAGAACCAGAGTGATTTACCTATAGAAGAAAATACTAACCCTAAATGTTCAGTTAGAAGAACAAAAAATGCATCAGTGTTTGAATGTAAAAGCCAGGCAAATAATAGTTTAAAGTGACTCTAATATAGCTCTAGAATAGATGACAAAATTATTTTAAAATTTAATGTTTCTTTTTTATAGACCAGTTATTCCTTCACTTCTGAATTTGGTATGTTTGAATTTTGATGAATTAGAAGAGATGAAATAGAGTAGAGAAATACTTTAAAAAATTATTTCTATTATACAAACTACAGAGATATCACTTTTGTTTTTCTGCCATCCAACCAGAATTCAGTTCAGTTCAGTCACTCAGTCGTGTCCGACTCTTTGTGAGTCGATTAGAATTAGATTGCCCATAATCCCAGTCTGAGATGCACCCAAGTAACAGGTGTCTAAGTAATAGAGTTATCCTCCTCATTCGAACAGTAGATAAAGTAAGAAATGTTCTCAGCAGGGGGCTGGGCTATTTTCTGTCTCTTAAGGGCATCTGTTTTCTTTTTTTATACATCTGTAAGAGCAAGCATAGTTGAAAACCCCTTAAGGAGATATCTTGCTCCAATTAGATACTGCTGCTGCTGCTAGGTCACTTCAGTCGTGTCCGACTCTGTGCGACCCCAGAGACGGCAGCCCACCAGGCTCCCCCGTCCCTGGGATTCTCCAGGCAAGAACTCTGGAGTGGGTTGCCATTTCCTTCTCCAATGCATGAAAGTGAAAAGTGAAAGTGAAGTCGCTCAGCCGTGTCTGACCCTCAGAGACCCCATGGACTGCAGCCTTCCAGGCTCCTTCATCCTCGGGATTTTCCAGGCAAGAGTACTGGAGTGGGGTGCCACTGTCTTCTCCTAATTAGATACTACCACAGCCTTATTTAGAGATAGAGAAAAATGCAACTAATAGTCTTTCCATAAAATTTAAAAATAAACAAGCACAAAAATTAGCTAAAAATCAAATTATGGCTTTCACACAATTTCTGGCTAATCCAGTGACCCGCATTGTGGAGACTTTAATATTTGCAAGCTCTGAAAAAATACTTTTTGGCATTTTCAGTTACAAAAATGTCACATTATCTATGGTAAAGATCCCAAGTGTTTATTTTATTTTTCTCATCTTCCAGAAGGCAGGTATAACTGAAAGCATAGCAGAGAATGTGAGAGGAAAGGGAATAGAGAAGGAAGACCTATTAATAGACTGTTGCCTTAAATTGGGTTAAAGGTGATGAAGGCCACTGTGAAGAGCTAACATTAAATGCAAACATATTCATGGAAGTGGAGACTTTAAATCAGATTTTCCTGAAATTTAATTGTTGTCTGTATCATATTAAGTCCTCGGGATCAAAGAAAGTGGTAGTAGAGTTGAGTCCTAATGAATTCGAGAGTTGAGAAGTTTGCTTGCTTATTAAGGGGAGAAATGGTATTATAGAAATATATACAAGTGCCACATTACAAAGAAACTTTGTGCTATACCACGGAATTTCAACTTTGCATTACAAGTGATAATGATTCATCAAGGAAGTTAAAGGGAAGAATGATATGATCAGATGTACATTTTATAGAATTACTTTGGAAAGCATAGCAGAGAATGTGAGAGGAAAGGGAATAGAGAAGGAAGACCTATTAATAGACTGTTGCCTTAAATTGAGTTAAAGGTGATGAAGGCCACTGTGAAGAGCTAACATTAAATGCAAACATATTCATAAAGTTAAATTGAGCAAACCCTGTGACTAGATGAGAAGGTTGCTGACATGTCAGAAGTTAGTTGGCCCCAAATTATCTAGAACAACTATATTTTAGAAAAACAAAATCAAGAATTGATGGTAGATTTGAGAGTAGAAAAGGTGAAGATAGTAACACCACTTTATTTTGCTTTTGGAGCAGTTTTGCATGCAAATTCTGCACTAGTGATGTCTCTTTTATACTTGGTCGTCACTCTTTTTCTCCTTTCAGCCCGCTGATTACTTCTCTTTGCATCTTCCCTAGTTTAATCATGGTACTTGATATTAAAGGCAGAAGGACAAGAAGGAACACATGTTAGTTACCAAGTGTGATCCAGCAATACAAGAAGTAACATAGAGCTACTCCAGATTGCTTCTCATCTCAAACTTCAGTTAAAACGATTAAGTGCTTAACAGTGTGCATTTGTATGCATACCACCCCTGAGGCCCATCATATCCCATGATTTGTGAACTTATTTCTTACCAAATGACTTTTAAAGAATGTTTATATTTATTCTAGAGTTATGCCAAATCTAGAGTTATGCTAATATAGCCTCTAGCATTAGGGAACCTTTAGGGCAAATGTACTCTTGAGCATTTATCTGATTTCAGACTCATTTCTTTTTTATATCTATCTCTCCTTTTACTTTTTGAATTTCATTATATGCTGAGTTTTCTTATATAGTTCACTTTCAAACATTTTTGCCATTTTTGTGAAACTTTCATATGCACTATTATCAGATTGCTCTCCACAGTTTTCTATTTTAATCACATAACTTTTTAAATGAACTTTGCTTTTAAAAGAATTTAGTGAAACAAGCTAGTAAAACTATATATGCTGTCTCATTTGGCAAATTAATTAAAAACAGTTAATTCCACTGAGAACAAGTTGCTTTGAGAAACAGTCAAGTGATACAATGAAAAAGATCATCAGAGTGAAGGAGTAAAAATATTTCAGAGATATTGAAGTATATCGTGAATTAAAACTCTTAATTGGTAGTAATGACAGACAAGAAACAAGTGTACAGAGTAAATATAATGATCTTGGTGAAGAAGAGTATACACCAGGAGAGAGGCAGAACCACAAAGAAAAAATAGTCTCAAACAATAGATCTAGTGACCCACCTGAGGACTGTTTGATATAGTTTGCTTCTAATGGCAGACAAAATTGTTTAGGCCAGTAGCCTTATCAATAGACATTCCATACAAAGGCTGCAAAGCTGTCCTTTTTCAATACAAAGGATAACTGCTCAAGCCATACTTTGACAAGGGCACCCTGAAATACAAAAATGCATTCTGCCTTTGAAATGTGTTACTGGAGGTTATATATAGTTTGACAGGGTAGCAAGAAGACATGCTCTTATAAACTGATCTATTGTATGGTGGCTGATAGAGTGAAACAGCAATATGATTTAGAAAGGAGGTTACTCTAGGGGTCTTATTAGAGTATATAGAGGCTTAGGAAGCACACACAAGACTTCGGAAAGTTGAATTTGTGCTGAGCTGCAATACGATTCATGAACATGCCTCGAAATCCCAACAAACCACGTGTGCTTCACCTGCTGGGTTAAATGTTCATAGAAACTTCAAAGTTTAGAACTTTATAGAACTGGTAACATCAATAAAAGTTCTATATACATACTTTAGTGTGACTAGGTTTTGTGATTTAAAACATACCTATTTAAATAAGTGGGATTATTCATTTCTGAGATAACTAATTACCATATCATGGATTATGATTAAAAAAATAACATAATGTTAGTTTCTCAGTCATGTGGGACTCTTGTGATCCCACACACTGTAGCCCGTCAGGCTCTTCTGTCCATGGGATCCTCCAAGCAAGAATACCGGAGTGGGTTGTCATTCTCTTCTCCAGAGGATCTTCCCAACTCAGGCACCGAACCCAGGTCTCCTGCATTGGAGACAGTTTCTTTACCATCTGAGCTACAGGGAAGTTGGCACAATAAAGATAGTTTAGGTCCAATCCAAGTGGTATTCTGATAAATGCCTACTAAGTGACTCTCTGGGATCAAAAAGCCAGGATTTGTGCATTTACCAAATTCCATGGTTAAAATACTTCAACTCTAGCTTATTTCAAGATAAACTGCCATAAAACTAAAGACAGAGTTTTGAGAAATGATGCATGCAATGTGCTTTCACAAATCTGGTAGGAACCAACTCCAGAACATCATAGACCTTAGATTAAAAGTGTCATTTCAAGAAAGATGTCATAGCATGATTTTCTGTAAAAAAAAAATGCAAAAAAAGGGAATTTAGAATCAGAATAATTTGACTGAAAATGTTATCTCTTAAATTAAAATCATTAATATGTATAGATAAACTTTACGATTTTAGAACTGGCAGAATTTTTAGGGATAGAAGGTCACCAGTCAAAATCATAAAATGAATTATCTCAATGGCATATGGCCAGTTTGTATTAACTTTATAACTGACATCTTCTACCCCCAGAATATTTCAATGTTTTATTATGCTCTTCTATAACCAATATAATGGGAAAGTCATGATTAAATCAAATAGATGCTATCTCTACTAATGGAACAAGTTGAAGTCTGATGGAGATTAGAAATATCCTTGCTGCAAAATCATTGTGCTGTTGAAAATTATAATAAAAATAAATAAATACACAATTAAGAAAATGGCATTGAGAGAGGAAATGAAATTTGTTTAAGGTCACATAATACAGGTAATTAGCAAAATACATCATACTACAATTATGAATAATTTGAGTATGGGTTGCAAGATTGATGTGGGTTTTCATTACTAAAACCCTGATTTATTTTAATGTTATTTAACGGACATTTCAAGAAAAACATAAGAAACAAAAATATTTTCCATAGTTTGTGCATATGATTAGGCGAAGAAAAGTGCAATTTAAGAAAAGTGCAATTATAAGAAAATAAAACGGGAGGTAAAATAGTAAAAGTGTTGATAGAGGGACTCCCACCTCATTGATACCTGTTGGTATGGAAACAAAATTCCGTATTTCACAGATTTGGGTGGTGGCTAGGAGACTGGCTACATATTTCGATAAATTAATTCACTTGTGGTATTAGTAAATGATCATAGCTAATCATAACATGTCCTTTAAGGAAGGGGCCCCCAACCTCCGAACTGTGGACTGGTACCTCCTGTCAGATCAGCAGTGGAGTCAGTTTAGAAATAAAGTGGAACAATTGTCTTTTACTGAATTGATCCCTGGTGCCAAAAGTATAGGGACCAGTGCTTTAAGGCAGTTTCTTCTCACAGTAAACCTTCACTGATTAATTAATACCATGGTGAAATGATCTTCAGTAAAATTAAAGACTCCAATAGGAGTCAACAAATAAAATTGCCTTCAAATTCTACCTAGGTAAATTCTTCGAGCCACTAGGAAAGCCCAAAGTAAAATCAAAGCAAACTGGAAAAAAATTAACTCTTTACAGACATAAATTGTGGCCATTCAATGGTCAGAACCACTATGTAGTTTCATCTGTAGAGTAAAATGTTTGTTACGTGAGTAAAGCTGAATTTGGAGGGTAGTTCTCCCCCAACTTCTGAAGCATTTTAGTTTTTCTTTTCTGTTTCTCTCCTCACTCTCTCCCTCTCTCTCTTTTCCCCCTCTTTCTTTTTCTTCAATCTGTATATGTTAGATTTTTCTTTTTTCTAGCTAAAGAGTAATGTCCAATCCTCTAGTCTCAGTTCTTTCTGTTGGCTAAGCAATCAAGGGACAACTTTTGATTTACATTTTTAACATGTGATTTTTTTAAGCTGATAATTCTAATAAGCATTTCATTTATTCTCGTATGGATTTATGCAACCATCTCAAGCTTTTCACATTTTTTATTCAAATTGCATTTTACATTGCCTGTCATTTCTCATATGTTTCTGAAACTCTCCTCTTTCTGCCTCTGTGTTTTTGGGGAAGAGAGTGGAGCTGAAATGCTATTTCTCCTTTAAGCACAAAGTATTTGGTTTCTATATTAGAGGTATACATTTTCCTGAGAACTCTATCGAGTTGTTTTGACTTGTTAGCCAAAATTCTTATTATTAGCCTGAAAATTTTGTGTTTTTTAGTTTTGATAAAGTAAATTGTGCAAAACTGAAAGCAGCTTGTAAAGTGCAAATACCTTCACCAGCTAACCAGGCAGCTTTGGTGTGACAGTAATTTGGAAGAACCTCATTCTGATCCTCTGGAGTTTGCTCTATGTAGTGGTGTAGTTTAGTCGCTCAGTCATTTTCAACTCTTTGTGACCCCATGGACTGCAGTCTGCCACGCTCCTCTGTCCATGGGATTTCCCAGGCAGGAATACTGAATGGGTTGTCATTTCCTTCTCCAGGGGATCTTCTGGGATAAGGGATGGAACCCGGGTCTCCGTACTGGCCGGTGGATTCTTTACCACTGAGCCACCTGGAAAGCCTATATGTAGTTTTACCTCCTCTATGAAACCTGTGTTTAACTATGTATACATACGTCTTATCATTATATCTACAAATAGAGTTACTCAATGAAACTGGTGTCAGTTTGTTTACACTTTCCATCTTCAGGAAATGTAAAGAGTTACTTGACAGTAAATATTTGAACACGTTTACATATATAGTTTAAGGCCATGGTTCTCAAATTTAGTGAGTTTAAAAATCACCGGAATTGTTTGTTGAAACGTGTTTTCAGGGTACCCCAACCCAGGAATTCCAATTCAGGAAGGTTTGCAAGCTGGCAAATGGCCAGGCTTTGCAAAACCTGGCTTAGAAAATAATCAATTCAGTGAAGAAAAAAAATCTTATCAAACTGGTCCCCTGACTTTTTTTTTTTCTTCAAATGATTTGATAAGATACAGTAGCTGATAAAAAATAACTTTTTTAGAGAGCTTCTTCAGGTATTATCCCTCTGTTTATCAGATGGTATTAGTGGTAGCTTACTTTAAAAAGCACATTTTACAAAATATTACTAATGTTGCACATTTTACAGCATGAATTCATGAAAGCTATTAATTGCATTTCTGAGACAAGCTGTGTACTTCAAACAAAACTTTAGCTTAATGCCTTGATTTTAAGGTTATGATTTGTATACAAATAAGGGATTTAAGACTCATCTGCAGTAAGATCAAAGCCTGTAAGGGAGAGTTGTGTTGTCAGCATCATACATAAATATATTAGAGTTTCTCCTAGGGATAAAGCAACAAGAATATTTAATTATTGCAAATTTGTGGGGGGAGCAGTGTATAATATATTATTTATTGTGGCATTTCATGCTAGATTAAGCAACATCATAGTAATGCCAAAGCCATTTAGAAGCTAAAGAATTAAAATAGAACTACCCAAAGGACATAAATTCATCAGAAATCTTGTTGTTTTATACTAAAACTTTTCTTTGTCAAAAATTTAACTTTTCCTGTAGAATTTCTTTATAAAATAGCTAGATGAACCACATGTTGTGATACAAAGTATTGTTCTTTTGTAATGAAAGAAATATCTGGAATAAAATCCAGCTATCTAAAATTCATTTAAAAGGTAGATACCCTAACAAACTTTATTTCCAAGATTTTCTATTTAATAGGAAACTCATAGTTGTAGCAATTTCTAAATATAATATTTAGAAATGTTTTTATTATTTAATTATTTATATATTTTTTATGATTCTTTTTCAGTTAAATTGCCCTTTTTTCACCAGTAGGACCAAACATAAATTAAATTTATTAACTTACAATATTTCCATCTCAGAAGTTAAAATACTGTTAGACAGAGAAGTCCTTATACCCTCCAGAATAAAGATTTCAGCATGTATCCTTCAGATATTAGAAAACAGGAAAAAATTCACATACAAGTATGTATACAATAGAGAAAGTTTATGGAACAAGGTGCCATGCATTTTAAAAGTGGTCTTAAATTACCACTGCTCTTCAGGACTCTGCTTTGCAATGAAAACAAATAAATTGAGTGCTGCTTATAGCAGTTAAGAACTTTTGTGTTGGCACCAGGGATGAGTTTTAACTGTGGATAAGTTTCACAAAAAGCTGTCTGCGTAATTTATTTTTTTCTAAGTAAATAGAAATATATATTTGTTGTTGATGGTGGTAATTAGTATTGATGTATATAGATATACACCAAATACATAAATTGAAATCTATTATTTATTAACAAATCAGAAGGTATGTATTATCATGAAAATGTCCTATAACCCAGGCGGTCTCAATATGCTGACTGTGCTAAGTTAATCTCAAGTGAACTTAAAGGGATCGTGAAAAGTAGGTTGAGTCTTAACTTTTGAGTATCTCAGCTTTCCTTTTCAGTTCTGGGCTTATTCAAATAAAGTCTCTAGTTGTAAAAATCTATGATGTGCATTTCCAATTTTGCAATTTAAGATTCTGCGTAAGATGATTAAGTGCTAACATATAGAAAAATATTCAATTCTGTAGATAATGAAAAGTTTATGCAAAGTTCATCAAAAATAGTAAGAGAAAACAGGAAACTTTTGAGTTTAAAATTTTAAAGTCACAAAAATGTACATTTTGTATTCATGCATTCTTTACTAGTTATTGCATATTGCATAGTGTATTTAGCCCAAATCAACATGGAAACCAAATCCATTGTTCAGACCTGTTTGCAAATCCTGCCTGTTATTTCATTCTTGTTCATTTATACTGCACTTTGATTTCTCACAGTTTTAGAGGCTGGAAAGTCCAGATTCAAGGTATTGGCAAAGTAGATTTGTTCTGTAAATTTCCAGCCCCCAGAAATGTGAGAAATAAATAATTGGTATTTAGCCACTCAGTCTAAGGGAATTTGTTTTAACATAGCAGACCAAGGCAAGTAGCAAAGTGTTACCAAGTCTGAACCATATGTTTTCATATAAATATAAGATTTACTGGAAGCATTCTTTTGATTTCAGTAAATAACATGTATTAAATATCTCCTATACCTATTTCAAATAGATTTTAAACTGTTTTAACAATATAACAAAATTTAAAATTGTCTGGTGAGGGGATTTTAGGGCAGTTAAACTATTCTGTATAATAGTGGTCATTGCTGTTGTTCAGTTGCTCAATCATGTCCATCTCTTTGCAAGCCCAAGGACTGCAGCATGCCAGGCTTCCCTGTCCACCATCTTCCAGAGCTTGCTCAAACACATGTCCACTGAGTCGATGATGCCATCCAACCATCTCATCCTCTATCATCCCATTTTCCTCCTACCTTCAATCTTTCCAAGCATCATTGTCTTTACCAATGAGTCAGTTCTTCACATCAGATGACCAAAGTATTGGAGCATCAGCATCAGTCCTTCCAATTAATATTCAGGGCTGATTTCCTTTAGGATTGATTAGTTTGGTTTCCTTGCAGTCTGAGAGACTCTTAAGAGTTTTCTTCAACACTGTAGTTTGAAAGCATCAATTCTTTGGTGCTCAGCCTTCTTTATGGTCCAACTCTCACATCCATACATTAAACGGAAAAAGCATAGCTTTGACTAAATGGACCTTTGTCAACAAAGTGATGTCTCTGCTTGTTAATATGCAGTCTAGTTTAGCCATAGCTTTTCTTTCAAGGAGCAAGCATCTTTTAGTTTCATGGCTGCAGTCACCATCCACAGTGATTTTGGAACCCCCCCTAAAATAAAGTCTGTCACTGTTTCCATTGTTTCCCCATCTATTTGCAATGAAATGATGGGACCAAATGCCATATTACTGGTAGATTCATGTTATACATTTGTCAAAATCCATAGAATGCACAACACAGAAAAAGAACCCTATAATAAAGTATCAATATTGGTTCATCAGATGTAACAAGTGTACCATGTTATTGCAAGATATTAAAGGGAATGAGTAGTATAGGGGAACCCTCTGTCTTTTCAATTTTTTGCAAACTTGAAAGTATTTTTTAAAAATTATATTATTTAAAGAAATTCACCTAGGCAAGTGTTACTAATGTTACTGTTAAACAATAGTGACTATTTAACAATAGTTAGTAACTATTTAATAGTAGAATATATAGATTCTCTGTCTACACTTTTTATCACTATTAAGAGTATGTTTAACTTATCATTCTAATTTTTTAAAATCTTACTGGCTCACTGACAGGATGAGAAAGATTAGAAAACAAAGAATGAAAAGATTTCAGATAAGTACAATCAGTAATTTCTTTGCCCATATTTCAGATTGACCTATTATACAGATGAAGGGATCCCCCTGCCAATGTAGGAGATGCAAGAGACTCGGGCTCGATACCTGGGTCTGGAAGATCGCTTGGAGGAGGAAATGACAACCTATTTTAGTATTCTTGCCTGGAAAATCCCATGGACTGAGGAGTCTGGCAGACTAGAGTCCATTGGGTGTCAAAGAGCAGACACAACTTTATATATTATATGGATACTTATATTTCCACCCTGTCAAAACTGGCCTCACTCATGTAAACCATATAATTGTCACACTGGCTCAGAGGTTAAAGCGTCTGCCTCCAATGCGGGAGCCCCGGTTCGATCCCTGGGTCGGGAATATTCCCTGGAGAAGGAAATGGCAACCCACTCCAGTATTCTTGCCTGGAGAATCCTGTGGACAGAGAAGCCTAGTAGGTTACAGTCCACAGGGTCGCAAAGAGTCGGACACGACTGAGTGACTTTACCTTTACTGACCATTTGTTGTAAATAAAATAAGGCTAAAGATATGTGTCACTTATTATCATGAGCTGTTAGTCTTGGGTTCTAGAATACCAAGTTTCAAAAGCTACTTTGAGTCTTGAATATTGAACAATATAAGCATAAGCTGGATGAAATGAAGACTTACTTTTCTCTTATGCATGAATGCATATCCTCTATCATATTATGACAGATGTCAATTAGCATTCCCAGTTTATTTTTCATGTGCCTTGAATAATTGTAAAAATATAATATCTTACAACCCATTATAGAAATATGACTACTACTAAAACAACAAATGACAATAACATAATAATAAACCGCTTTTTATCATTAAACTTGGCATCTACTAAAACAGTGATTCTGATTCCATACATCAGGGTAGGATCTATGATGTGCATTTCTATAAAGCTCATGGAAAATGTGCCAGTGTTTTGACCTCAGGACCATGGCTTGAGAACCTCTATACTAAATCAAATCATTGATAACAAATCATGTTTAAGCTTTAAGATATTAAGAAGTTTTCATAGTGGAAAAAGGTCCAGTTATGACAGTTAGGCATTTGTCAAGGTTTTTTCCAAAATAGTTTTAAAGGAAAGTTGCCTAAGAAAGAGCTACTTGTTATTTAACATGTCTACATTGGTACTCAGGATTTTTTCAGAATTTTACTGGACTAAAATTAGAAATAACCCTTAATACATGTTATTATGACCTTATGAACAGATTTACTCACTCATGTCTAACATAGAATCATTTTCTGATATATTTCATCCAATCATTAATCTCTAAAATATATTTTAAATTTAGCTCTACATTTCTTATTAGAAAAGAATCCATAAAAATAAAAGATAGGACATAAGGACTTACTTTAATTTCCAGAGTGAATATGTGGTAGAATGATGATGAAATTTGCAGGGTTTCTATTTGTATGTCCTTGGAAAGAAAAGTATAGCCCAAAGGACTTCTCTTCAAAGAAACAAGACTTTTTTTTTTTTCTTTTTATGTTGGAAATTGTTAGGAACAGGTGACAGCTGAGACAAAATATTGACAATCTGAAATAGAAGGTCTTTGCAGATTGGTAAAGGGAGACATAAGTTATTTTTGTTAATCACATTTCTTCAAACCAAAAGGAAAATAAAGCTAAAGAGCATTTCAAAGAAAAGAATGACAGTGACTGAAACAAACAAGTTTTCTTTGGCTTCATTTTTTTTTTTAAATTTGTAAGAGTTAATGTTTATTTTGGGGCTTCCCTTGTAACTCAGTTGGTAAAGAATCTGCCTGCAGTACAGGAGACCCGGGTTTGATCCCTGGGTTGGGAAGATCCCCTGCAGAAGGAAATGGCAACCCACTCCAGTATCCTTGCCTGGAAAATCTCATGGACAGAGGGGCCTGGAGGGCTGCAGTCCATGAGGTCGCAAAGAGTCGGGCACGACTGAGCGACTAACACAACAATGCTTATTTTACCTCTGTTAGCTGATGTTGTGTTATATTTGGCTTTCAGATGTTTAAAGATGATGTAAATACATATATATATATGTAAATACATATATATATATGTAATTTTTAATTGGAGGATAATTCTTTTCAGTGCTGTGCTGGTTTCTGCCATACTTTAACATGAATCAGCCATAGATAAACATGTGTACCTTCCGTCTTGAACCTGCCTCCCAACACCCACCCCCCACCCCTCTCCTCCCCACTAGGCTGTCACAGAGCACTCAGTTGAACTCCCTGAGTCATACAGAAAATTCTCACTGGCTATCTATTTTTTGTTGTTGTTCAGTTGCTCAGTCATATCTGACTCTTTGGGACCCTATTGACTGCAGCATGCCAGGCTTCCCTGTCTTTCACTATCTCCCAGAGCTTGTTTAAACTCACGTACGTGAGTCGGTGATGTTGTCCAACAATCTCATCCTTTGTTGTCCCTTCTCCTCCTGGCTTCAGTCTTTCCCAGCATCAGGATTTTTTCCAATAAGTTGGCTCTTTTCATCACGTGACCAAAGTCTTGGAACTTCAGCTTCAGAATCAGTCCTTCCAATGAATATTTAGGGTTGATTTTCTTTATGATTGATTGATCTCCCTTTAGTCCAAGGGACTCTCAAAAATCTCCAACACCACTTTGAAAGCATCAGTTCTTCAGTGCTCAGTCTTCTTTATGGTCCAGCTCTCATATTCGCACATGACTACTGGAAAAACCCCAGCTTTGACTATCTATTTTATGTTTTGTGATTTACATATTTCAGTGCTACACTCTCAAATTTTCCCACCATATCCTTTCCCGCTGCTCCCACAAGCCTGTTCTCTATGTCTGTATCTCTGTTGCCCCCTACAAACAGTTTCATCAGTACCATTTTTTTAGATTTCATATATATATATGTGTTAATATATTATATTTGTTATTCTCTTTATGATTTACTTCACTCTGTATAACAGGCTCTAGGTTCATCCACTTCACTAGGACTGACTTCAGTTTGTTTCTTTTTATGGCTGAGTAATTGTATTTGTGTACCACAACTTCTGTATCCATTGATCTGTCAGTGGACATCTAGGTTGCGTCCTTGTCTTGCCTGTCATAAAGAGTGCTGCAGTGAACATCAGAGTATGTGTGAAAAACAAGGTAAATATTTTGGGGTACTTTTGTGAGCCACAGACCTACTAACAGCTTTTGTTTCACAGAATCTCACTTGCCATAGCATTAGCAAAATATGTGTAATTTGTGTTATTTAGTTAGAAGAAGAATCAAAATTGATATATTCTTTACCCAAAGCACAGTATGAATGCCTGTCAGTATGTTTAGACTCAGTGATTAAAAGATCTTAAGGTGAAGAAAGATGCTATAATGTGACTTTAATAAAAGGTATATTCATGGTCAAAGAATTGTAGGCAACTAGACAGGCAGAGCTGAGAATCGGGGAATTTTGGTGCTTTTTACCTGATGGAGATCTGTTTTCAGTCCATCCTATATTATTACACCCTTTTTATGTACATTCCTGTTGTTAAAGACGGAGTAATTCTCATTAAAAGTAATCGTCAGCTATTGCTTGTTGTTTTAAAATACTTCTGTATACAGGTGTTTCTAATTTTACAAATCTAGGCAGTATTTAGGAACTAATTTAAATTATGGCTGTCATTTCTTCAAATTAATTATTTAACTTGTAGAAATTAATTCATGAAGAAAAATCATGTTTTCAAAGCCAAGGAGGATAAGAAACATTTACTCTCATATGTATCTTCTCAAGCTGCACATGATTAGTAAGAATTATTCTTTTGTGGTAAGTTTGCCATGTATCCCACAAACATACATGCAAACTGATTACCTATATCTGATGCTCTTGCGTCTTTTCCTTTCCAGTTAAGATATTTTCTTTTTTTAAATTCAGCATACTATTTGTGCTTTGCTGATGTGTGCAGTGTTTTGGTTCATTTGCCATATTTACTCACATATTGGTCACCATGGGTAATTGTTGTTTGCATACTTTTGTGTAGATTAATTTGTATTGAGTGGTTTACAAGAAAAGAGAGAAAAGGGCAGTAATTATGTCAGTAACTACCACATATAATTCCTTTTCTGTTTAACCAGTATGGTGGCATTAAGTATCAAAACAAATTTAATCTATTTCTTGACATTTTCTGTTGCTCTTATTTTACAGAAAAAGTTGGAAAAGAAAAAAACTGAAAGTCTGTTTCTTATTTGTGACTGATAACTTCAGTTTGTGTCTTTATTCCTTCCCTAAGGGACTGACATTAGAGTTCAATGCAAGTTTTTGTGTATACATACATATTTCACTCTTACATTTTAATTAAAAATGTTAATTAATTATGTATTATAATCTGCACATATGAAACTTTTAGAATATCTATAAATATACATGAACCACACAGGATTGTAATAACAGTTCATGATATTTTTAAAGTTTTGTAATTTGCTAAAAATCTCTTCAAAAAACAAAAATCATTATTATTCTTGAATGCCAGGAGTAAAATTAATGATTTGCAATTAAAATAACATCTCAGTCTTCTAAAATACTTCTGTTTTATAGCTTCATTTCGCTCCTACTTATATTAATGTTTAATAGGACTATTCATATATAAAGATTTTTGCATACTGGTATATATTTCAGAAGTGTATGACTAATTTATGAATATTAACTCATGTCTGTTTGCACAGAGATAGAAAAGGGTAATAAAGTACCACAATAGGCCAACCTGTTTTTTAGTCACACAGTTATGTCCGATTATTTGTAACACCATGGACTGCAGAACCCCAGATCTCTTTGTCCTTCCTCATCTCCCAAAATTTCCCCAAGTTCATATCCATTGAATCAGTGATGCTATCCAGCCATCTCATCCTCTGATGTCCTGTTCAATCTTTCCCAGCGTCAGTGACTTTTCCAATGAATGGGCTGTTACCATCAAATGACCAAAATACTGGATCAGCTTCATCCATCCTTCAAATGAATATTCAGGGTTGATTTCCCTTAAGATTGACTGGTTTGATCTCACTGATGCCCAAGCTTCCCAGGTGGCTCAGTGGTAAAGAATCTGCCAGGTAGTGAAGGAGGCCAACCTAGAATAATCTAATTTCACCTCTGAGACTTGACTTTCTCTGAAGGACTTGACTTTCCCTGAAGCAAATGGCATTAGTACAAAAGCTTGTATTTGTTGCCAGGAAGCAGAATTTGGGGTGTGGCTGTTGAATGTTTGTCTTAATTAGCAACTGTTTGATTTTTCACTAGAATTTTGCTAGTCCTTGTAATTTCCAGTGACCTGAGCCTTATGTGGCCTCTTAAAAGTTCAGTAGTGTGTAGCTCTCATTGCTATGTATTCTCTCGCTCTTAGTTTCATTTACTGAATTTTAGATTTTGCATATGAATCTAATTATGCTATAATAATTTGCTGGTCTCCACATCAGCAGATTTGCCAGGTCTCAGACACTAATTTCTTTTCTGAAATTTATACTTGGTCTTCCCTATCAGGTTTAACTCCTGTCTTTTACTTACATGAGCTTGTGATATCTGCCAGAAACCTCTTTTAACCTTTCTCTGTCTTGTCCTTTGTCACCCAATTCTTCATAGGAGTAAAATCTGCCTGCTAGTACATTAAATTTTAAAAACATAAGAAAAAATATTATTATTATATTGTAACATGTAGAATGCTGCCAATAAGTTAACACAACACTAGAAGATTTTTGTGAGAAATATATTTTATTTAGAGAAATTTTGATATAAATTAGGCTCAGACTTTAAAAAAACTGCTCATTAGAGTCTCAAAGTAGCACTTGTAATTTAACTAATTTGAGATTACAAGAATATTTTGTATTATATTTGAAAGCATATAGATTTAGTAGACTCTAATAAACAAAAATTCTACTCGGTAAGAATTGAAAAATCATTTTATTTCATCTTCTTACCAAATTTTAAACTTCTTCTCTAAGTAAGTAAGACAAAACATTATTTTTAAAATGGCTTAATTCTATACAGAGAAATTATACAATTATACAAATGCTCCTCAATATAAGAAAAGTTGAAAGTATGTAAGTTTGGCATTTATTAACATATTAAATTCACTTTAGGATAAAAGAGGTATTAATTCATATCTGAAGAGATTCAAATACTGCAGAAAAAAATCAGAAGGTCAGACACTCCTAGTGGACAAAAGCTGAGTGAGTATGTCAGTCAAACCATATGTGAGCCCAGATTACCAACAATAGACATGCTAGAGATAAGACTTTGTCATAGTATATCAAGGTTGTCCAGAGAAACAGCATAAACACACACACACACACACACACACACACACACACGTTTGTCTTAATTGACAAGTACCACACAAAGCTGAAATAAATGGCTCTGGATCTCCTGCCATGTATTCCAAACATTATCCTATCTGGTGAGTCTAGGTCTGGCTTCCAGGCTTCTTAAATGATTTTTAAATTGCGTTTGCCCTTCAAGAGATTCTAACTTACTGTTATTGTATTACTAGGCAGTTGTGCTTGTCTTATGTCTATTTAAAAATTTCTTTGATTTTATGATTTCTAAATGTTTTAATCATCACTTTTGTGACTAAAGTAAAACATACTAATCTATATAAAATATTTTCATAAACTTTTGAAAATATAAGTAATTGAAAAACACATTTCCCATTATATGCTAAACTTCATATATTAATATTCGATAAGATTTGATAAATATTGATTAATATAAGATTCTGTTTAATAAAAATGACAAGATTTAAGGATAGCAATGCTAAGAGGGCTAAAATAGAAAAATATAAAAAGAAAATCCATCTGGTATTCCTCCAAGTGAGAGAAGCACATGTCTCCTTGGTTGGTCACTCAGTCATGTCTGATTCTTTGTGACCCTGTGGACTGTAGCACACCAGGCTTCTCGGTCCTCCACCATCTGCTGGAGCTTGCTCAAACTCATGTCCATTGAGTTGATGATATCATCCAACTATCTCATCCTCTGTCGTCCCCTCTCCTCCTGCCTTCAGTCTTTCCCAGCATCAGGGTTTTTTTGTTGTTTGTTTGTTTGTGTTTTTTTTTAAGTTGACTCTTCCCATCAGGTGGCCAAAGTATTGGAGCTTCAGCTTCAGCATCTGTCCTTCCAATGAACATTCAGTACTGATTTCCTTTAGATGACTGGCTTGATCTCCTTTTTGTCCAAGGGACTCCCAAGAATCTTCTCTAGCACCAGAGTTCAAAGGCATCAGTTCTTGGGTGCTCAGCCCTTTTTATTGTGCAGCTCTCATGTCCTTACATGACTACTGGAAAAAGCATAGCATTGACTATATGGACCTTTGTAGGCAAAGTAATATCTCTGATTTTAATATATTTCCTATGTTTGTCATAGCTTTTCTTCCAAGGAGCAAGCATCTTTTAATTTCATGGCTGCAGTAGCCATCCACAGTGATTTTGGAACCCAAGAAAATAAAGTCTGTCACATGTGTCAATTCATGTCTTATTAGGATATACATATGCTGCTGCTGCTGCTGTAAGTTGCTCAGTTGTGTCCGACTCTACACAACCCCATGGACTGCAGCCTACCAGGCTCCTCTGTCCATGGGATTTTCCAGGCAAGAATACTGGAGTGGGGTGCCATTGCCTTCTCTGAGGATATACATATAAGAGGTCACAAATGTACTATTTACTCAAATAATAAATTGGTACGTTTCTAATGAGTTCAATTCAGTTCAAGTCGTGTCTGACTCTTCTAATCAGTATGTTTGCCTTTTTCCCCACCTTCTCCATCATACATACCTAATTTAATTTTAAATAGATAAAATGATATAAAAATGTTCAGATATAAATTTCCAGACTTAATGATTCCTTCTTGGGGACAGTAATGGCTAGTTAGTTGATGATGTACAGTGTTTTTATATTTTCCTCATGTCCTATTTCCTGCTTTTTCTTTTTTTCTTGAATAACCATGCACAGGCATAATGCAACAGAGATATCTTTATATCAGACTGTCTCTTAAGAACTCTTTTTGTGATAGGATTTCTAAGCAAGTTTCTGCAAAGCTGAAAATTTCTTGGAAAAGATCCAAAACTTCCTCCTTGACCTGAAATATGAACACAGCTTTTAGAAAGAAATGCATGAGCACTTTAGGATTATGAAGAGAAGAAGTTAGCATCATACTTTTAATCTGTGATTTTCTTCATGATTTTTTTCTTAAATTGAGTCTTTAAAATTTAATAGGCATGATATTTTAAAATCATAATACTTAAACTTGCTTACCATATTATATCTAAGAAGAGAATGTTCTGTGAAACTGTTTCCATGTTTATTATTAATCATATATTTAAATGATATTTAATCTCCAGAATCACTTTAGTGACCCTTAAAACCGGAATAATTTATTAAGTTGTAACATTATTCACTTCTGTTTTAGAACTATATAATAAATTTGTAGCTATAATAATTTGGCAGGAAATTGTTGAATACATTTTGAGAAATACAAAATAAGGAAACTACAGCTGACTAAACATTTGGACAAATAGCTCAGATGGTAAAGATTTGCCTGCAATGCAGGAGACCCAAGTTCAATCCCTGAGTTGAGAGGATCCCCTGGAGAAGGGAATGACTCCAGCATTTTTGCCTGGAGAAATCCATGGACAGAGGCGTCTGGTTGGCTGTAGTTCATAGGATCACAAAGAGTCAGACACAACTGAGCAGTTAACACTTCCACCAGTTAAATAAAATAGTACTTGAAAGCAAAACATAGTAGCTCATTTTATACAGGTCCATCTTGGGTGGAATGTTAAAGCTGAATATATTTTTTGAGTCAACATTGTTTGATTAGCAGAACAAATAGTGGAACAGAAACTATCCACCACTCTTTCCTGAAACTCATTTACTAGATTCTAGATTTTTGAGAGCATACCTCTTCTTAAGAGTACAATAAGAATGCTCCAGTCAATCCACTGATCGTCTAAAAACCAACACTGTATGTCATAATTCCTTTTATTGGATCATTCAGGTTTAAAAGTCATTACTTTTTGAATTCATAGTAAAATATTAGGAAATGACACAGCAGGTACTGTTTGTGTCTGAAGTCTTTCATTCTGAATGGAACAGCTCTATTATCAATTCATCCTTGGAAACTGCTATAATCTTCCAGCAGTTTTTGAAAGTCACAGTAGTGTCTGCATTATCTCCAACCAATAATTAATTTCATGCAGAACTTCTGTCATAATTTTTAATATGTTTAAATCTCCATGTAAAGGCTATTGAAAACAAGTTCCTACTAGTAGGTAATTACAGTTTGCTTGGTTAATTCATTGAGGAGATAGTTATTATTTATTTCTTAGAGATGAACATGGAAACCTTTGTTTTGTGCTTCTATAACTCCAATGGAATTGCATGATTTGCAATATGTCATTAAGCCATGAAGCAAGTTGTTTCCATTCTAGTTAACTCAGAGATAGCTTTTCTATTATTTCCACTGTAGCTGGGTCCTCACTCTTGTTATGCCCATAGTGCTTCTCCATTAACGCTTTCCAAGTCACTTTGTACAAAACAATTGAATGCTTTCTCTATTTTAAAATTTATATTGGTGATGAATATGTGTATAATTTATATCTAGATTGAAAAACTTAAAAGGCACAAGGTAAACAAATTCATAAAAAAATATTCACCCTTAATGGCTAAACAACTTTCTCACTAAAGATGCAAAAATTGAAATAAATGTATTTATCAGTGACTAAAGGAATGTGCATTATACAAAACTAATTGTAAGGTATTTTTGTAATAATCTGCATGCATTATCCATTTCCAGAGTCTGGTGATCCAATGTAGTTTTTTCCTCACATTTTACCTCTTTAGGTTACCTGAGTTATTGATAAGATTAGGGGCTATCCTAAAAGCTTAACCATGGCAGAGACCCTGTTTGCTGAATGGAAAAAAACATTTTCAGGCATTAATAGTGAACTTCTCTGATAAATACTGCAAACTCAGGGAGAAAATTATCCCTTTGTCTGAAAAAATTTTAAGGTCCCAGTTTAATTGACTGTCATTTTGGCAATAAAGTATCATTTGAATTTTTTTTTTCATTTGAATTTTGAAAGTGCTTCATTAGAGAGTTCAAGAAATGTTTCTTTTTTGGTGTGGAAACAGCTCATTTATAATGAAGAAGTCCTAGATATGGATCAGAAGACTGGGTTTATGTCCTAGTTATGCCATGTTCCAACTGTGTTGTATTAGATAAGTAACAAAATCTCTTTATAGTCAGTTTTATCATTTATAGTATAAGGATAGTGATATCTTCTTCATAGAATTCTTAATAATGCAATAATATATAATATATTAGAAAGCATTTTATGTACCACATGATGAAAGCAATTCCATGATTATAAATTATGTTTCTGAATGCTGAACTTACAATAAACAAAGGAATAATACACAACCTTCTGTCTCAATGAGTAAGAAATATGCACTATATGTTACAGTGCACTGACAATATATTGTTAAGTATAAATGTATATTTATAATTGCTATAAACTCAGTAAGCTATATTAACATTTTTCTCTATATAAGTTATTTATCTATAAATTGAAATGTTGCCTGCATTTTTGGCATGGACTCAGGATTAAATATCACTTATTTGCTTTATACTCAGTTCAGTTCAGTCACTAAGTAGTGTCCAACTCTTTGTGACCCCATGAATAGCAGCACACCAGGCCTCCCTGTCCATCACCAACTCTGGAGTTCACTCAAACTCGTGTCCATCGAGTCAATGATGCCATCTAGCCATCTCATCCTCTGTCGTCCCCTTCCCCTCTTTCCCCCAATTCCTCCCAGCATCAGAGTCTTTTCCAATCAGTCAACTCTTTTATCCTAAAACTAGTGGAATCCAGTAGTGGACAAAAAAAGGACAAACCGATTATGATTATGTTTTAGTTTTAGAAGGGCTACTCAGATGACAATAAATATATTGGTAACAGACTATCACTATACTCTGAGAATTGTGAATAAGTAGAGAAACAGAGAGACTAGAAGGAGAGAAATAGAGAAACAATAGAAAAACCAAAATGCTTTAGTGTTGCACCTTTGTGATAGCGAAAGGAGCTTGATGGGAAAAATAGCTGACAAGAGTCCATGTAAAATGAAGGAGAAAAAATTGAAGATAGATAATTCTTTCAAGAATTTGGTCTATTAAGGTAGGATTGGGTGATATTTCCTCAATTATAAATGGAGATTGTATGGCTATTTGCTTAATAAGCTTATCAAGAAGATTATGTTATTGAATAAAATGGTTTCACTATGCCCAGTAAGTAGTAAGAACTAAATTAATATTACCTATTTCTACACAACTGTACAAGTTTCAAAACCTGAATCCCAGATTTCTCCTCTGTAAAATTAGGATAACACTCATCTTTAGAATTTTTCAGGGACATATTTGTAAAGAGCTTATATCACAAGATCTGTGGTCAGTGAGAGTTTTTCAAGTAGTGATGCTTATTTTTATTCTTGAATCTTCTCTCTGCCTTTTCTACAATGAAACAGACACACACAGATATACACTCTGCCTACCAAACCACTGTATATCATTCACATTATGTACCAGCTAAGAGGAGTCTGTAGTCAGTCAGTCAATTCAGTCATCCAGTCATGTCCAACTCTTTTTTATCTCATGTACTGCAGCATGCTAGACCTCCCCATTCATCACCAACTCCAGGAGTTACTCAAATTCATGTCCATTGAGTCTGTGATGCCATCCAACCATCCTATCCTCTGTCGTCCCCTTCTCCTCCCACCTTCAGTCTTTCCCAGCATCAGAAAATTTTCCAGTGAGTCAGTTCTTCACATCAGGTGGCCAAAATATTGAAGTTTCAGGTTCAACATCAGTCCTTCCAATGAATATTCAGGACTGATTTCCTTTAGGATGGACTGGTTGGATCTCCTTGCAGTCCAAGGGACTCTCAAGAGTCTTCACCAACACCACAGTTCAAAAGCATCAATTCTTCAGCTCTCAGCTTTCTTTATAGTCCAACTCTCACATCCATACATGACTACTGGAAAAACCATAGTTTTGACTAGACAGATCATTGTTGGCAAAGTAATGTCTCTGTTTTTAATATGCTGTCCAGGTTGGTCATAGCTTTTCTTCCAAGGAGCAAGTGTCTTTTAATTTTATGGCTGCAATCACCATCTGCAGTGATTTTTGGATCCCCCCAAAATAAAGTATGTCACTTTTTCCCCATCTATTTGCCATGAAGGAATGGGACCAGATGCCATGATCTTAGTTTTCTGAATGTCGAGCTTTAAGCCAGCTTTTTCATTCCCCATATTCACTTTCATCAAGATACTTTTTAGTTCTTCACTTTCTGCCATAAGGGTGGTGCCATCTGCATATCTGAGGTTGATATTTCTCCCGGCAATCTTGATTTCAGCTTCTTCTTCATCCAGCCCAGCGTTTCTCATGATGTACTCTGCATATAAGTTAAATAAACAGGGTGACAATATACAGCCTTGATGTACTCCTTTCGCTATTTGGAACCAGTCTGTATATATGGTAAAGACATGCAGAAACTACAAACATGTGGTACAGTGGTTGGTTGATATGGAGGCAACCCTGAGGAGATGAAAAGGTTAATTTGAAGCTAAACAAGATGAATGTAAGAAAAAAAATATTACTATTGATGATAATCCATCAGTGCAATAAGTTTGCTGACGATTTGCATGGGATGTAGGCAGCAAGTTTAAGAATGGGCATGAAATTTTAGAGTGACTATGGAATGGATAAATAAATAAGAAATAAAAACACTTGTGAGTAACTGAGGGACCAGCTGAGTTTAAAACCATTGACTTATGGTTAATTGCATAGCTTTCTTCATCCATTCTCTCTCCTTCGTCTACATCAATAAAAGAAGGGGTAAGTTTTCAGGGAACAAACTAGAAAGGAGGATAAGATGAAGTAGAATCTTTGGTAAAGTTGAGGACATTGCTGACATATAAGATGTCATGCCATCTTTCTTAAAATTTTTAATGAAGTATACTTGATATACAATGTTGTGTTAATTTCTGCTGTATAGCAAAGTGATTCAGCCATAAAAGTACAAATATAAATATACATATATAACCTGGTGAAAGTCACTCAGTTGTGTCTGACTCTTTGTGACCCCATGACTGTAGGCTGCCAGGCTCCTCTGTCCATGGAAATCTCCAGGCAGGGATACTGGAGTGGGTAGCCATTCACTTCTCCAGGGGAATCTTCCCAATCCAGGGATCAAACCCAGGTCTCCCACATTGCAAGCAGACTCCTTACCATCTGAGCTACCAAGGAAGCTTATATATATCTATCGGAGAAGGCAATGGCACCCCACTCCAGTACTCTTGCCTGGAAAATCTCATGGACAGAGGAGCCTGGAAGGCTGCAGTCCATGGTGTCGCTGAGGGTCTGACACGACTGAGGGACTTCATTTCACTTTCATTTTCATACATTGGAGAAGGAAATGGCAACCCACTCCAGTGTTCTTGCCTGGAGAATCCCAGGGACGGGGGAGCCTGGTGGGCTGCCGTCTATGGAGTTGCACAGTCGGACACGACTGAAGCGACTTAGCAGCAGTATATATATATATATATATATATATATATATATATATATAAAAATTGTCCATTATGGT
>SJXQ01005718.1:78088-137925 GCA_006408695.1 Aepyceros melampus
GTTCATTTGTGATATGACATGAAGTGAAAGTCACTCAATCACATCCAACTCTGTGACCCCAGTCCATGGAATTCCCCAGGCCAGAATACTGGAGTGGGTACCTTTCCTTTATTCAGGAGATCTTCCCAACCCAGGGATTGAATCCACTTCTCCTGCACTGCAGGCAGATTCTTTACCAGATGACCAACAGTGGAAGCCCAAGAATAATGGATTGGGTAGCCTATCCCTTCTCCAGCAGATCTTCCCAACCTAGGGATCAAACCCAGGTCTCCTGCATTGCAGGCAGATAGATTCTTTACCAATTGAGCTCTCAGGGAAGCCCATGATATGACATAGTATGTTGATTATGAATATAACAGTGCCAGAATGTGGCTTTCTTAAAATTGGGAGAAAATAGAAGGTTAAAGGATTTGGAAATCTCTGTGAATCTGAAGAATTTGGGGACTGGCGATGAAGAGACCTAGAAAGACTTCGGCCAAGAACTCATGGGTATTATGTGTTAAGTTGCTTAAGTCATCTCCAGCTCTTTGCCACCCTATGGATTGTAGCCTACCAGGCTCCTCTGTCCAAAGGATTCTTCAGGCAAGAATACTGGAGTGGGTTGCCATGTCCTCCTCAGGAGAACCTTCCTGACCCAAGGACCGAATCTAAGTCTCTTATGTTTCCTGCATTGTCAGGTGAGTTCTTTACCACTACTGCCACTTGGGAAGCCCAAGATTGACATCAGAGTTACCACTGAAAGTGTCAGATCCACTATGGCTTGTGATACATTCTAGGTATAGCTATGGGCAGAAGATGTAAGTTTCTTCAGTGAACAGTGGAGGGTGAGTATATAGTCAGCAGAGGCCACAGAACAGTGGCAGAGGAAAGGAGTTACCCGAAAACTGTTGACTGAGGGGCTTGCATTTTGGAGCATAGTCAAGGATTTTGTAGAAATGACTAGCTTCAAGATTGTAAATAGAAAATTAGGCTGAGTTCCCTCTCCACCAATTGTAGGAAGGATTAGAATGGTTGAATTCTGTGGTCATTTTCAATTCTAGAATTCGTGGTAATTTATACTAATAATAATTGAAATTAAAGGGTTTTATTTTATGCATTGGAGGAAGAAATGAGACCTATTTAGTGTAATTATATCAGTATATTAGTGTACATAAAACATTGCCAAAAGAGCACTCAAAATACAAATTCCATATCCCAATCCTACACTTACTGGTTCAGATGCCTTTGAAAGGGCATCTTATATTTTTAGAAAAAAGCCTTCCTCACAGCAATTAATAAGCCTTACACATATATATCCATAGCATATAAACTAAATCCTAAAATCTCTAACATTACCTTATTATATCTAGCTGTATTTCCAAGGTCATATTAATCTCATATTACTTAACAGTTTTCCGATACTACTATACACACAAAAAAATCACTGTGTTCTGAGCATAATGTTTATTATTCCTTTGAGAGCAGAAAACAGCAAAATTCTGAGTAACTACAACAAACACTTGAGGTGAATGCATTTCATTGTCTTGACTTATAAGCAATAAATATATATTGATCAAATGGGCATTAAGATCTCAATTTAAAATAAAGACATACATTTATTTCTGGGTCTTTTTCTTTCTGAAAAGGAGGATTTTAAGCAATAAAATATTAAATACAAAATATAGTAAAACAACAAGCTACTCTTTGAAGTCCAAATTTAGCCAAAGCCTAGAGATATAGGCCTGCATAAATTGTTGTCCAAGACAACCCTCTATCGTGATCATTGCATCTATGCATTTCTTTTCTTTCCTTTTTTTTTTAAACAAAGGGAAAGTGTGTATGTGTGTTTTCCTCCTTAAAACAGGCTGCTACAATTACTTTCTTTTTTTTTTCTTTTTTTTTTGCCTGTGGTTGGTGGACGGACTCAGTGAGGAAAACCATTATGGATTGCCTCATTAGAGGATTCCTGAAATTGCTTACTTGTGACTACCCGCCTGGAAAGCAATCTCTTGCTCCTTTGCCAGAGCGCTGGAAAACTGGGGGTTATTGAACCCTCTGTCATGTAAGGAGCTAGAAAATAAAGACAGGTACGCTGAGAGAAATCACAAAACTCCATTGTGCAGATGAATTTTGATTTGCATATTGCCCCATAGACCCAGAGAATGGAATTGTTTTCTCCAATTATAGGTTATATAGAAATATGGCTAGACTAACAATCATTTTTTTTTTTCCTTTGAATAGTGCTTTAGAGCTACAAGTTTAAACTATCTGTGAATTGTATTATTTTGAATGAATCAAAAGAGAACTTCTACAGGAAATGATGCTTGATGCTTAGAATCATACCAGCACTCAGACATCACAGCACTCAGAGATTACAATTTGAAGAGTATCTAATTCATTTTCTGGCTGGGTTCAGAATCATTCTTTTGAAAACCTGGGACCAGGTTACATCTCTAAGCTTTCTTTATATTTCTAGTGGCTATTATAGTTTCTGATATCTGTAGGCAATCAGTAAACATTTTTTTTCATAAATGATATGTATCAATTTATTTTTTTAATTTTGCCAAATTTTATTGTTTGCTAAATTTTAGCAAGATTAAAGATATGAAGTTTTCCTAATCTCTTCTTCAGTTTAATAAAATTTCCTATTTTTTCAGTAAAAAGGAAATACATTTCTATAATTATTTTTATATTACTAACTTTATATTTTTAAAGATTTTTACTATTTTATCAACTAAAATAAATATATAATTTAATTTTTACTTAGATAACAATTTCTTAATTTTATAGTATATCTTACCTGTCTCCTAACCTGGCTTAACTTTTTAATTTGGGGCATGGGGAGTTAAACCTCCAATTTAAATATACAGTACTAGAAACCAAAAACTATTATTATTAAAATATTGTCATAGTTAAGAGTTCAACAACTAAGAGCTCATTATGTTTTAGAAACTGTTATATACATTGGGAATATAGAAGCTATGGAAAAACAAATTATTGCTTTATTCTTACTGTTAACTACACTTTGAACTCTACATTCCTACAAGGATTGTTGACTACCCAAATTATATATTGTCAAGACTGAGTGACTGAACTGAACTGAACTGATTTGCTTTGTCTTTGCACAATGTCTCTTATATGTCTTACAACATCTAAAGTTAATGGACATTTTTAAACTAATTTCAATATTATCCTCTGAAATTCTAACCATTCTAACTTAATTTAGTATTATCTAAAAACAAAAATAAAACTACGTGGCCATGATCCCTGAATGCCTAAATTACTTGCTCATGTTATGATGAGCCATTTTAAAGCTAAATGGACTCCTAATGTCTTTCTGTCTTACTGTCTCATTGTCTGTCTCTGGTATCTTCTATCCACTTTGGGGTAGATGTATTGTTCATGGATATAGCAAGATATGTGTGCTGTGCTTAGTCGCACAGTTGTGTCTGACTCTTGCGACCCCATAGACTGTAGGCTGATAGGCTCCTCTGTCCATGAGATTCTCCAGGCAAGAATACTGGAGTGGGTTGCCATTTCCTCCTCTAGTCCAACTCTTTAGGAGCCCGTAGACTATAGCCCTTCAGGCTGCTCTGTCCATGGAATTCTCTAGACAAGAATACTGGAGTGGGTTGCCATTTCCTTCTCCAAGTAAGGTTTAATAGAATATAATGATTGTTTCTAACTAGCCAATAACTTTCATTTAAGGATTATGTACAAATCTAGATTTGAATATTTTATTTTTCAGGTTCTTTTTTCAGTTATTCAAATAAGAGATGACAATTCAGCATAATTACTATTCATAGAAATTATTTAATATTTTATTCACATGACATTCTCACCTATGATTTCTAGTTTTCCACATGCTTTTTGCCATATTGAAGAGTGAAAAGCTCAAGTGGCACTAGTGGTAAAGAACCCATCTACCAATTCAGGCAGACTTAAGATAATATTAAGGTTTGATCACTGGGTCAGGAAGATCTGGAGGAGGGCATGGCAATCCACTCCAGTATTCTTGCCTGGAGAACGCCATACACAGGGGTCTGATGGGCTATGGTACATAGCGTCTCAAAGAGTTGGACACCACTAAAGCGACTTAGCACATAGAGTCAGGTACATCCAGCTTTTGGAAAAGCTCTGTGACTTTATGGCCTGGTTACCTTGAGCAAATTTGAACTTCTCTGACTCTCAGTGTTTTTATCTGTCGTATTCCCTCTTCTCCCTCAGTTGGTAATCATATAAATTGCTTTGAACAGTGTTTGGCACACAATTGATAATAAATGGTAGGAGTCATAACGGGGCTGTTACATTTTAAACTACTGAATCGTTGAATCTTTAATGATTGTGGGTCAATGTTCTTTCAATCCAATAATAAAATGAAGAGGAAAGAGCACACTTTGATTTAAGGTAGTTAGAAGATAATGTGTGATTAAATTAGATAAACATGATGAGAGAGCCTTGGTATTTCTGTGATTAGGCTGGGCCTGATATAAATAAGTGCCACACTCATTTTTAAAAAAAAAATTTTACCACCTTAGCCTGGATTCTGAAGTCCAGTGAGATGGAAATAACTATAGAATACAATGGTTAAAAAAAAATAAAATAAAAAGATACAAATTAACAATAGAACTTATTTAGTAAACTAATTGTAGCACTGATTAAGAGTTTTGAAACGTTTTTTCTTTGTTCGAGTAGCTGAGAGACTTTAAACACTTGATACATAGTCTTTAAATTCAGCTTCCAATAGGGTTTTAATACAGTGGAGGTGATTTTTATTTTTCTATTTTTATTTGAACATGTTTCCAGTAAAAAAAAGTAACAATAAAAAACATTATACATGCATCTAACAGCTATCAGTGTGCATGCTAAGTCACTTCAGTTGTGCTGGACTCTTTGTGACCCTCTGGACTATAGCCTGACAGGCTCCTCTGTCCTAGGGATTTCTCAGGTAAGAGTACAGAGTGGGTTGCCGAGCCCTCTTCCATGGGATCTTCCTCACCCAGTGATTGAATTCCTGTCCCTTATATCTACCTGTATTGGTAGGTGGGTTCTTTATAGCTAGCACCACCTGGGAAGCCTAATAACTATCAGCAATCTACCAGTATTATAAAGAGTATAGTTTCGCAACAAAGGCTAGATACCATGCGATTTTACTTTGCTAAAGCTAAAAATGCATGGAGAAGGAAATGGCAACCCACTCCAGTGTTCTTGCCTGGAGAATCCCAGGGACGGGGGAGCCTGGCGGGCTTCCGTCTATGGGGTCACACAGAGTCGGACACGACTGAAGTGGCTTAGCAGCAGCAAAGCTAAAAATGCAACTAAGCTTCACTTCAAAAAGTATATTACAGCACAGTTCAGTTCAGTTCAGTCGCTCAGTCGTGTCTAACTCTTTGCGACCCCATGAATCGCAGCACGCCAGGCCTCCCTGTCCATCAACAACTCTCGGAGTTCACTCAGACGCAGGGCCATTGAATCCGTGATGCCAGCCAGCCATCTCATCCTTGGTCGTCCCCTTCTCCTCCTGCCCCCAATCCCTCCCAGCATCAGAGTCTTTTCCAATTACAGCACAATGAGAAGGAATTTGAAAATATAGGTAAACATTCTAGAAAACCAAAATGTTTTCCTTTGAATAAATATTTTCATTGAAGGTGGGCATCCCTTTTACCTAAATGACATTCATAACTCCATATATCTGAACTGCTATGCTTACTTTTCCATCATACCCTTCCAAGTCTTTTCTCTTATATGAAACTGCAACAGAGACAATAGAAATCTTTCCTTATTAACTAAACATGTTTGTTTAAATAGCCATTTTATTATTAATAACACATAGACTTTTTAAACAAAATGTTATTACTTTGAATATAAGAAGAAAGTAGTATTCTTATGAAAACAATATACTGAGTGAAAGAAAAATCACTAATCACTTCATTGTGCAAAATATTAACAATACTCTTGATCCTCTACAATTGTTGTCCTGAAAAATATGTGTCAGTGCTTCAGTACATCTCAGTATGTTTTCTTTCAGTATTTTCTTAATAGGAACTAATATTAATATTAATAATTTAAAATTGGAATCAAGGCAAATAATGACTTTGAATTCTTCTTTTGTTCTTATATTTTGCTTAATATTAGTTTTGAGTATATTTCTAACCATTAAAATTTATCAATGTTATATTTAATTACCAAAAATTTTCTACCATTATTAAAAAAAAAACAAAACTTATTTAATCATCCCCTGAGGGCATTCAGTTGGCTTCTAATACTTCATTTATAGAATATATAATGTATATATTTTCAAGTACAAATGATTATCTGACCTTTGGTCTGCTGGGTTTTCAACTCCTAGTGTTTGAAAACAGCCACAGTTAACAATTTTCTATGAACTCAAGTAAAGAATGATTAGTGTGTCCATCCTTTGGCAATCAACCTAGTAAGAATTATGGTTAATAATTTCCTCTTAGAAGCAGTTATAGGTAATCAGTCTTCACCTACTTATAAGACAAAGGAATGATAGTTAAGGGAATGTAGCATATAATTAAACATTTTAAAATTTTAATTATCTGTACTGTGTATACAAAAATAGTCATGAAAGACAGATTGATAGATAATCATTTTCTTGCTCAGTGATTTTGGTTCCATTTTAACACTTGCTGTTCACAAAGACAAAGTTCAATAGATAATTCATATATAGCAATAATTTGAAATGAGCTTTGGAAAATATATTTTGATGGAAAATAGGAGGGAAGTTTACATATGACTTACTAATGAGTTGGTTTTAGTAAGTGTGAAATTCTGATTGAATGTAAATTAATTTATTACCTTCTCTATGAGTTGCAAACAAGTTCTCCTTTTGTCCTATAATTTTCTCTGTAATATTGAAACTATTCAACAATCTAGCAGAAAATCAGCATATTTAATCACTTTAATTTATCTAGCCAAAGTGATTTCAGTCAATTAACTCAATCAGCCCTTCTATTCTCCACTATGCCAAGTATTTTGGGCCACTTCACTGCCCCTGAAATTTCACAGACAATCTACTAAGACAAACAAAGAATATATATTTGAAAGAGCAATGTAGTGATAGTATTTGCATATTAGGAATTTTCTAATCAAAATATTCAGTTACCAGGGACATAAAGTAAAAGGTTAAAGCAATTTAAACTCAGACTCAAAGCCTTCTTACCTGTTAAGATATAAATCAAGGTGGTTTTATTTCAAGTAAAACATTCTTATAAATCAAAGTAATTATTTCATTTTATTACATCACTTTTGGAGGAATTCAATCTAATGTAATTCCATTAGGAGAACTACTTACATAAAATATATTTTAAGATTAAAAGGTGAGACCAATGCATTGCAATTATAAGTCAGAGTACCTTAAAGTATTTCGGTGGCTTTTGGAGACACACTTCTAAATTCATGCATTCCTGCAGTAGGAAAGATGGCACAGATGCATGAACTTGTGTCTGATATTGAAGAAGTTATATCACTTGATCTATTTCCCAGGTCCAAAAAAGTTGTCATTTTCATTCTACTCATAATTAGGAAACTTGGTTGATACTTAAGATTGGAAAAACCTAGAGATGAAATGTGCCCCAGTTCATTATTTAGCTTCTCAATCTCCTCCAGAGCACTCAAGCCTTAGCTCCTCTTGGTCTTAGGCTTCTATCTATAAAATTAACAGCCTTTTATAGGAATTCTTCTAAGTCTAAAAATCTATTAATCTACTTTACTAAAACAGTGTAAAAATTTAAATGAAGAGGCAGCTGGGGGCAACAAGTACAACCACCAACTTAGTCTTTACCTTGCTCTGCTGCTGAAAAATTATGAGACCTTAGGTTTCGGTGTGAAAGTAAAAGTTGCTCAGCCATGCCCAACTCTTTCAACCGCATAGACTGTACAATCCAAGGAATTCTCCAGGCCAGAATTATGGTGTAGGTAGTCTTTCCCTTCTCCAGGGGATCTTCCCAGTCCAGGAAATGAACCAAGGTCTCCTGAGCTGCAGGTGGATTCTTTACCAGCTGAGCCACCAGGGAAACTCAGGTCTCAATGTGGTCACCTTTAAATTTCAGTCTTATGATCTCTGAGATTTATTTTCTGCATAACATTCATGAGGATAGCATAAGCACTTTGATTTTCTTAGTTGAATAATGAAGCTATGTGAATTCTATTTCCATCACATTTTATTAATTTGTTTTTTGATAGTGTTTTAAATATACATATTATTATATTTTCATGTATATAACACACATAACTAATTCATACATGAAGTCAAATATTTTGTATATTTTGTTTGCCTTCAGTGTTTTCCTTTTTGGATTTTATTTTTATTGAAGTATAGTTGATTTACAAAGTTGTATTAGTTTCTAGTGTATAGCAAAGTGATTCAATTATATATATTTATACTCATATACATACACAATGAGGTTGCAAAGAGCAGACACAACTGACACTGTGTGCATGTGCACACACACACACACACACATAGCCACGATGGTGTGATCATTCACCTAGAACCAGACATCCTGGAGTCCAAAGTCAAGTGGACCTTAGGAAGCACCACTACAAACAAAGGTAGTGGAGATAATGGAATTCCAGCTGAGCTATTTCAAGTCCTAAAAGATGATGCTGCGAAGTGTTACACTTAATATGCCAGCAGATTTGGAAAACTCAGCAGTGGCCACAGGATTGGAAAAGGTCAGTTTTCACTTCAATCTCCAAGAAAGGCAATGTCAAAGAATGTAGAAATGTACAAACTATCACAAAATTGCACTCCTCTCACAAGCTAGCAAAGTAATGCTCAAAATTCTCCAAGCAAGGGTTCAACACTACATGAATTGAGAACTTCCAGATATTAGGAAAGGCAGAGGAAGCAGAGATCAAATTGCCAAAATCCATTGGATCATCAAAAATCAAGAGAGTTCCAGAAACATCTACATCTGCTTTATTGACTACACCAAAGTATATGACTGTGTGGATCACAAGAAACTGTAGGAAATTCTTCAGGAGATGGGAATACCAGATTACCTTATGTGCCTCCTGAGAAATCTGTATCCAGGTCAAGAAATAACAGTTAGAACCGGACATGGAAGAATGGACTGGTTCCAAATCAGGAAATGAGTATGTCAAGACTGTATATTGTCACCCTGCTTATTGAACTTATATGCAGAGTACACCATGCTGGGCTGGATAAAGCACAAGCTCAAATCAAGAATGCCAGAAAAAATATCAATAACTTATAACCTCAGATATGCAGATGGAACAACCCTTATCACAGCAAAAAGGAACTTAAAAGCCTCTTGATGAAAGTGAAAAAAACTGGCTTAAAACTCAACATTCAAAAAACTAAGATCATGGCATCTGGTCCCATTACTTCATGGCAAATAGATGGGGAAACACTGGAAATAGTGACAGATTTAAATTTCTTATGCTCCAAACCCACTGCAGATGGTGACTGCAGCCAT
Source organism: Aepyceros melampus (assembly GCA_006408695.1). Taxonomy (NCBI): domain Eukaryota; kingdom Metazoa; phylum Chordata; class Mammalia; order Artiodactyla; family Bovidae; genus Aepyceros; species Aepyceros melampus. Next base: position 87,535 of record SJXQ01005718.1, read on the forward strand.
GACATTAAAAGACACTTGATCCTTGGAAGAAAAGCTATGACCAACCTAGACAGCATATTAAAAAGCAGAGACATACTTTGCCAACAATGGTCTGTCTAGTCAAAGCTATGGTTTTTCCAGTAGTCATGTATGGATGTGAGATTTGCACCATAAAGAAAGCTGAGTGCCAAAGAATTGATGCTTTTGAACTGTGATATTGGAGAAGACTCTTGAGAGTCCCTTGACTGCACAGAGATCCAACCAGTCCATCCTAAAGGAAATCAGTCCTGAATATTCATTGGAAGGACTTATGCTGAAGCTGAAGCTCTAATGCTTTGGCCACCTGATACAAATAACTGAGTCATTGGTAAAGACCCTGATGATGGGAAAGACTGAAGGCAGGAGAAGCGGATAACAGAGGATGAGATCATTGGATGGCATCACCAACTTGATGGACATGAGTTTGAGCAAGCTCTGGGAGTTAGTGATGGAAAGGGAAGTCTGGCGTGCTACAGCCATAGCTCATGGGGTCATCAGGTCGCAAACCCATGGGCAACCCATGGGCTTATGGGGTCACAAAGAGTCAGACATGACTGAGCACCTGAACTTTATATATATATTAATCACTTTTTTTTAACAATGCCACTTAATATGATAATTAAGATTCATAAATTGATATTTTTCACATTATGATTGAAAGTTTTATACTCATTTATAATTAATATTATTGCCAATATTATAAGTACAAATAAACATAATATTTATAAATTCATTTATTTTTTGGATTGATGCTAGAAATAAATGAAATAGCATTAACAAATGTTTTGCACTTTTTTGATTGACCCTTCTATTAGGTGGAGTTATATTTTAATATAGTCTATGCAGGTTAATTTTCCTTATTTTAACTAACATTGCTCACAAAGATAAAAATGAATTTAATTTCTTCTTTATTAACATTCTGGATTTATAAATTGGTACAAATCTGCCCCTCCTTCCCAATATGGCAATATTGCCTAAGCACTGAGAAAAAGCATGCAACCACACTTTTCTAAAAATATTTTTACAAGCAAGTATCTCATGTAGAGAGACTAGCCACAGTGGTGGCAAGAAAAAAATTACATGTTGAAAAAAATGGAGCTAACTGACTGGAATAAGATAGGAGGTTATGACAGAGGAGATAACAAAGCTATATAAAGAGCAACGTGGAGTTCATAAAGAACTTTAAACGTTGTAGAATTAATAGAATTGTGTAGAAGAAGTAATAAAAGATAGGGAAGTGAGGAACAGAGAGAAGAGGCCACATTGTAAACATACAAAGAATAAAAAAAGAACAATAATGAAAATCTGTGTAAGCTTAGGCAGAGACTTACTCTAATTCTAATGTTATAGTTTGTTTCAAGTTTGCTGCCTATAAATATTAATTTATGTAGACAAAGCCAGGGAAAGCATATTAAAAATGGACAAAATCTGCCATGAGCCTAATTTTGTTCACATAACATGATACAGATGCTCCAGGAAATTTTTCATGTACCTCTTTAAAAAGGAACTATTTTGGTCATCTCTAGTTATATCTTCCTTGCCCTCTCCCTAGCCTGACAATGTTTTCTCCTTGTTGGTGATTGGTAAATACCTTAGCTTCCCTGGTGACTCAGATGGTAAAGAGTCTGCTTGCAATGCAGGAGCTCTAGGTTCAATCCCTGCATTGGAACATCCCCCAAAGAAGAGAATGACTACCCACTTTAGTATTTTTGCTGGAGAATCCTGTGGACAGAGGAGCCTGATGGGAGGCCCATTGTGGTTGCAAACATTTGGCCACAACTGAGTAGTTAAGCACACAAATCCTTACCCCTGGTTCCTCTCATTTTGTTCCTCTATACTGAGGAAACCACTCCCGACCTTCCTCCAGTGAACTTTAAAATAATTCACAGTAATCTATGCTACATGCCATTTGACTGAATATAGCAGAGTAAATGGCTACAGAATATTTAAGTCTGCCAAGATGTCAAAGACATTGATTTGTACATTAGAAAGTGCATAGTGAAAGTGAAAGTTGTGGCCGACTCTGTGACCCTATGGATTGTAGCCTACCAGGCCCCTCTGTCCATGGAATTTTCCAGGTCAGAATACTGAAGTGGGAAACCTATGACTTCTGCAGGGGATCTTTTTGACCCAGGAATTGAATCAAGTTTTCCAGTATTGCAGGTGGATTCTTTACCAGCCAAGTAACCAGGGAAGCCCTCAAAACAAAGTGAAAATCATTCACTCTTGTCAGACTCTTTGCGACCCCACGGACTGTAGCTTGCTAAGGCTCCTCTATCCGTGAAATTCTCCAGGCAAGAATACTGGAGTGGGTAGCCATTCCCTTCTCTAGGGGATCTTCCCAACCCAGGGACCGAACTCAGGTCTCCAGCATTGCAGGCGGATTCTTTACCATCTGAGCTACCAGGGAGGCCCAAGTGCATATACCTAAATTAAGAAGGAAAATGCAATGATAATTCTCTTTTGCTTCAAAGCAGAATGAGAGAAAATAGAATGGTAAAGAATATTAAAAATGTGAAATCAAAGCCAAAATTCTATTAAAAGTATTGCTTTCCAAAGTATTGCTTTCTATTTATGCAAAATAGATGTTCGTTGTTGAATGGTAGTGAGCAGTGTTAAATCACTTCAGTTGTGTCAGACTCTTTGCAACCCCAGGCTCCTCTGTCCTTGGGATTCTCTAGGTAAGAATACTGAAGTGGGTTGGCATTTCCTGCTCTAGGGGAATCTTCTCAACTCGGGGATGGAACCTGTGTCTCTTACATCTCCTGCACTGACATTGTTAACATTTCACATGTTAGCAAGTTAATGCTCAAAATCCCTCAACTAGACTTCAACAGTATGTAAACTGAGAACTTCCAGATATACAAGCTAGATTTAGAAAAGGTAAAGGAACCAGAGATCAAATTGCCAACATCCATTGGATCATAGAAAAAGCAAAAAATAAAAATAAAATAAATACTTTGGCTCAATTCACCATGCTAAAGCCTTTGGCAACAAACTGTGAAAAAATTCTTAAAGAGATGGGAACATCAGATCATCTTACCTGCCTCTTGAGAAACATGTATGCATGGCAAGAAGCAACAGTTAGAAACGGACATGGAACAATGGACTGGTTCCAAACTGGGAAAGGAATACATCAAGGTTGGTATCTTGTCACCTTGCTTATTTAACTTATATGTAGAGTACATCATGCAAAATTCCAGGCTGGATGAAGCATAAGCTGGAATAAAGATTGCCAGGAGAAATACCAATAACCTCATATATGCAGATGGAGCCACCCTTATGGCAGAAAGCAAAGAGGAATTATAGAGCCTCTTGATGAGAGTAAAAGAGGAGAGTGAAAAAGCTGGCTTAAAACTCAACATTCAAAAAACTAAGATCATGGTATCTGGTCCCATCATTTTGTGCCAAATAGACTGGGTAACAATGGAAGCCATGAGAGACTTTATTTTCTTGGGCTCCAAAATCACTGGTGAGAGTGACTACATCCATGAAATAAAAGACACTTGCTCCTTGGAAGAAAAGTTATGAAAAATCTAGACAGATTATTAAAAACAGAGACAATACTTTGATGACAAAGGTCTATGTAGTCAAAATTATGGTTTTTATAGTAGTTATATATGGATGACTTGTGAGAGTTTAATCATGACAAAGCTGAGCACCAACGAATTAATGCTTTCAAACTGTGATGTTGGAGAAGACACTTGAGAGTCCCTTGGACTGCAAGGAGATCAAACCAGTCAATCCTAAAGGAAATCAGTCTTGAATATTCACTGGAAGGACCGATGCTGAAGCTCCAGTATTTTGGCCACCTGATGCAAAGAGCTGACTCATTGGAAAAAATCTGATTCTGGGAAAGACTGAAGGCAAGAAGAGAACGAGAAGACAGCAGATGAGATGTTTGGATAGCGCCACTGACTCTATGGATATATGTTTGAGCAAACTCTTCAGATGGTGAAGGACAGGGAAGCCTGGTGTGCTGCAGTCCATGGGGTCTGAACAATAAATTGTTTAAATCTGTTCTATAAATAATCACCATACATTTCTGTAAAGTAAACCAATATACTCAATTGTTTAATAAGCTATATTGTAATAAAGAACATTGGGTTGAATTCTGAGCAAGTTTGATTTCTTATATACCTCAAACAGGATGTAAATGCTGCATGTTACACAGTTATTTCATGTTTTTTCTTTTAATTGAATTATGAATTATTAAGTAAATTTAAATTATATGTATCACAAACCTAATGTAATTTTACCCATAAGTTATATGAAAACATACTTTGGTGAATTGGTGCTATGGAACAAATTATAGGGGAATAATATTCATAAAATTCATGTTTCAGTGAAACTAACTAACCTTTTGAAAGGCTACTGTGCAGCCCAGTATATTCTCCAGCCCCACCTCATTTCTCTGCACACATTTACAGTCAAACTCCTCAAAAGAGATCACTTCAGTGCTTTCTTCTCTTTCTTTGCTCAGCTCATTCCCTTCAGACTTTAACTCCTACTCCTTTACTGATTGTGTTTTTGTTAAGATCACCAATGCCTTCCACACCGTGAAACCCACTTTTCTATTTTTCATATTATTGACTGATTGGTAGTTAGGACCTAGTTGATTACTCTGCCCCTCCATGATAACTCAACATTGATTGACTCAGTTTCAGCCTAAGTGGCCACTCCTTGGTGGTGGTGCTTAGTCACTCAACTGTGTCCAACTCTTTGTGGCCCCATGGACTGTAGCCTGCCAGGCTCTTCTGTCCATGGAATTTTCCAGGCAAGAATACTGGAATGGGTTGCCATTCCTTACTCTAGGTGATCTTCTCAACCCAGAGATCAAGCCCATGGCTCCTGCAGCTCTTGTGTCCCTGCAGTGGTAGGTGGATTTTTTACAACTAGTGCCACCTGGAAAGTCCAACAGGAACTTTATTCCATCTCATCTTATTGGTTGGTGACAGTGAAGCATCCAGTATCTGCCCATAAACCCCTTTCTTCTTGCAATTCCTTGATGGTCTCTTCAAGTCTCATAGCTTTAAGTTTATTTATATCTCTGGCTCAGATCGTTCCTTTCTTGCCTACTTAGCATGTCCATGTAGATAGCTATCAGACATCTCAATCTTAATCAATCCTAACATTTTCTCCTAATTCACATCCTCACAACCAATTTCCACCTAGCGGGGGTCTTCCCAGGTGGCTCAGTGGTAAAAATCTCTCTGCCAATACAAGAGACCCAGGTTCGATCCCTGGATCAGGAAGATCCCATGGAGAAGGAAATGACAACCCACCCCAGTATTCTTGCCTGGGAAATCCCATGGACAGAGGAGTCTAGTGGGCTACTGTCCATGGGATCGCAAAAGAGTCAGACATGACTGAGCAACTAAGCAACAACATCGACCTTTCTTGTGTCACAAAAACCTCTCTTTTGTACCTCACACGCTACTCATTAAGAATCTTGTTGGCTTTACGTGAAAATATTTCAGGTTTTAAAAATTATATGTTAACAATCTACAGAATTGGTACTGTGATCCAAAGTACCACCACGCCTTTCTTGGGGTTACTGCAAAAGCCACATAGCCATCTTCTGGCTTCTACTCTCAAGGTTTGCTCCCCTAAGTCAACTTGCATCAGAGCAACCAGGGTGATCTGCAGACACATAAGTAAGGGTAGGTCACTTCCCTTCAGAAAGCATCCCATCCTGTGTCATTTAACGCTGCAAGCCTCAGTTCTTACTTTCACAATTTCTATTATAATTTGCTGCATCTATTATCATATAACATACTATATAATTTACTTATTTCCTTCCTGTATTGCCTATCTCCAAAATAGTAACTAAGCCCTATGAGTACTGTTTTTTTTTCCAGACTAATCCTGTCCTATGATCACATCTATACAGTTTTTATTTGTTGGATGAATTAATTAATACAAATCATTAAAGAACATACAGGCATCATCTGTCCGTGTCCAGCAGGGGTTGCAGTCTAACAAGGAAGACATTCTTGACAGGATCCCATTGAACCTTAGATGGTAGATATAAATATTTAGAATAATGAGTGGATAACTGTAAGTGCTATGTGTTTGTTATGAGTATTACTCTTCTGTATCAGTAATATCATCATAATCATTATCATAACTATTATTAAATATGAGTACATATTAAATGAGTCATTTTCTGTATCACAATAACCCTGAAGGAAAGTAGTTTTGGGTATTATCATTTTGTTGATGAACAAGCTGAAACTGGGAATTTCAATAATTGCTGAAGGAAACATCTAGTCTGATGCAAAGTTAATATGAAAATTTAGATCTGCCTGCCTCTAGCACTTGCACTTTTTCATTATAGTATAATTGATTTCCATTGTTTTGCTTCAAAAAGTTTAATATACTAATAATCACAAAAGGGATGGGGGCACCCTAGTTAGTCATCACACCATTTTATCTCACATGAACACCTACTACATTTTACTCTGTGGTATAGTTGTATGATACTTCTTACTTTCTCCAATAGATTATAAGTTTGTTGAGGACAGATATCTGTTTCTTTTTTCTAACTCCACTGTACTTATCAGAGTGTTTTAAACATTACTGCTAAGTCACTTCAGTCGTGTCTGACTCTGTGCAACTCCATAGATGGCAGCCCACCAGGCTCCCCCATGCCTGGGATTCTCCAGGCAAGAATACTGGAGTGGGCTGCCATTTCCTTCTCCAATGTATGAAAGTGAAAATTGAAAGTGAAGTCGCTCAGTCGTGTCCAACTCTTGGAGACCCGATGGACTGCAGCCTACCAGGCTCCTCTGTCCATGTGATTTTCCAGGCAAAAGTACTGGAGTGGGGTGCCATTGCCTTCTCCGTTTTAAACATAGAAGGAAGTAAAAATTAGTGAACTCATAAATTAATGAAATAAACTTTGTTATAAATGATGAAAAATAAAAGTATAATCAGGGTTTGGGGCATTAATTTAATTAAAATTTACAGAAGAGTTATGTATTCAGCAAGTCCCACAGGGAGATGTAACAATGTCACAAAATTGTATTTTTAAAATATTATTTATGTCACAGTAAGACCATGGTCAGGTGGATCTTTCTGAATGAATTCTTCTGATTTCAGAAAATCTTTTTTGTAGCATCATTTAACCACTGACTGAACAGAAAGTTAAACATTTGCTCTGCTTTTCAGCTTTCCTTATTTGAAAAAGAGTTAGTGTTTGAAGATAAGGATAAAAAGATTATTAGAATATTTTATGAAAGACTTTCAGTGCCTCTTTAGTAATATGTTTATATATCACTTCTGTCAGCTAAATATTTAACTATCAGGATTTTTTTCAATTTTATAGTTATAGTACATACAGTAATAAAACTTGAAAGTATGTTGTGGGTTGAATTGATTTTTTTAAGTTGCCATATTGTCCTGAGAGGAGAGGATCTACAATTCAAGGAGTAAGTGTCAAATCCTGGGGACAGGTGCCATAAAACATAAATCAGCATCATCCTAGAAACTATTTGGGTAACCTGTATATGGAGAAATGAATATGACATGTAAGAGAACATTTTAGATAATCCGTTTTAGCAACTTACGTTTTCAATATTATAGTTTCAGATAGCCTTACCATACGGCTTCCCAGGTGTCCCCTGGTAAAGAATCCTCATGTCAATGCAAGAGATGTAGGACATGTGTTTGATCCCTGGGTTGGGAAGACATGCTGGGGGAGGAAAGGCAACCCACTCAGTATTCTTGCCTGGGAAATCCCATGCGCAGAGGAGCCTGGTGGGCTGCAGTTCACGGGGCTGCAGAGCCTCGCATGACTGAGAACACATGTGGCAGCAGCCTTACTATAATGTTAGTTCTACGGTAAATTACTTGATTTTAGATTCCATTCAATATTTCCATTCTGCTAAGCTTAAAATTTAATTTGCTTTTAATATGACTTTAAAATATGTCCCATTGTTCAGAATCATAAAGTTTTGCCCCCAGACATTGGATTCTATAGTTCTGAACCCTACATAAAGAATGACAAAGCATTAGTTACCGTTCACTTCATTCATCCTGTTTATTGACGATTGCAGTCAATCTATACCACAAGTTGTGGCTAAAAAGAATTGCTTAAACATTTATATTTTGCAAAACTTTTCACAGAATTTTTATTATCTACATGGCCCGGTGCTGTGACTAAGCAAATGACATTCAGTAATACATCACAGTCTGTTGTGCTGAATCAAAAACATTTCTGATTAAAGGGTTCCAAGGCTTTTACATATTTGTCTGTATTTAAAGGCATGGGTTGAATGGATCCTTTTCATAATGTCTATGAGACTCTGTTCAACATTAAAGTCTAGTTAGTAATTTTATATTGGCCAATATATTTTATAAGGAAGCAGTTCTTATTTGTTTTTAATTAAGGCAAGTCAAAAACTTTGTTATCTTAGGTCTTTCTGTGCCAGGTGTTATAGGAAAGAATGTAAAACAAAATGAAAGATGACCGTTTAATTGTACATAATTTTAGCAAATGTAGGTTACTGTATTTTGACTTACAACTGGTGTTCTTATGCTTTTTATAAAGCTATTTAAATTTTTATTGTCTATTATTTATCTTGAGTAAATATCTTCATTATTCTAAACAAATAATTGAAAAATTCAGTCTTACATGGCAGAGTGCCACTTTATGCATAACACAGTCAAATCTCATCTAGTGATCTCCCTTTAAAATAGTCGTTGTGCTTGGTGTTTGTGTGTTTACATGTGTGTGTGTGTGTGTGTGCACATATAGTGCTACATCTTGATTTTTCCTTTAAACAGATTCATGACCTCGTCCAAGTCACTTAGTCATTTAATCTACATAGGCATCAGTTGTCTTATTCATCAAGCAGAAAGGTTAGAAACTGACTGCTCAAATCTTCTATAACTTTTTAATAAATAATAAATTCTATAATTGCATTATTCTACCAGTCTATGTTGATTCTCGGGGTTCTGTTTGTTTGTTTTTAGGGATAAACTAGTCTTCAGCATTTCATTTTACAGTTTTTCATGAGGGCTATTAAATGAAGACATTTTAAGTATTAAAAATATTTCATGAAAGATAAGATTAGTTTATGAGTCTGGATGAAAATTTCTTTACTGAAAAATTAGCTCATCACAGTTAAATAGTTCATAGAGGTTTAGAAAGTGTTCCTTTTATTACGTCAAAGTGCACTTATATGAATTATCAATGTCAAGAGAGGCATTATGGCTATTCACACAAGTTTGGGAATAATTACTTTGAATGAGATTTCCTTATGTGTTACATAGTTTTAAGTTAAAGAATAAAGCTAAAGAATATTTGGAAGCATGACCCTAAAACCTGATTGTAAAAAGTCTTTATCAGATACAATGCAATCTTACAAATATGATTGTTTTTTCCTAAAACTAATTCTATTAATTTATATTAAAGTGAATGTATAAAACAGATTATCAGTTCTTAAATTTTAATATGTCCACGAGAATATTATGGGCCTAAGAAAATTTAGACATTAATCCAGATATTTCATTTTCCAGATAGTGGAAAAATGAAGGAAAAAGGATAGAAGTAGATTTCCATGGTCTCTCAGCTAAATGGTAGTACAGTTGATACTAGACATTTTTGTCCCAGTTCAGTGATCTTTCTAGCATACCAAACTGCTTCACTTTCAATGCAAATTGGTTCCAGTGGATTAATTTTAAATGAGTACTTTCCTTACAGATGGCAAGTAAAAGGCCTGGGATGTCAGAATAAGGTTAGGAAATAGATAAACAGAACAAGACTGAAAAGTTTTTTTTCCCATCAAAATAAATGAGCTGCTTGCCTGGTTCCTGTGAGAAAATCTAAAGGATTAACCTTTCTATTCCAATGAAACCAAAAACATCAAATAAAGAAAAACCTATCAACCAAAGAAAGGTTTACTCTTGGTGTATTTGGACTGCATTATGTAGGGGACTGTTAAAAGCACCTAGAGTAAAATTTTTAATGTATGTATAATCACAACCTAATTTACTTGTCTCAGAAATACAATTCAATAAATGGAGTAAATACATCATCATGCCTACTTGCTGGAACTCAGGAAAAATTACTTTATTTGATTTTATCTGTTATAACCTTGCATATAAATACACACAAGTACACAAATGTGAGTTTTAATCTCAAATTAAATTATAGAAATTCATGTTGAACAATAGATTTAGGCCTGCTGTTCAGATTAACAATTTAGAACATAAATTGAAAACGCAAAATAAATAATAAATAAAAGAATATAGAATAATGCTATAATAAATAAAATATAGGATGAATGACTAATTTTACTATATCATTTGGAAGTACACTTGATATTAGGTGCTCTGAAATTTTATGATTTCATAAAAGCATAAAACCTCAGACTATAGATTCATTGGTACCTTTATATAAGCAAATCATAATTTTATCTGAATGTGTTAAATTTGTTAATTGCACTTTAGGAATTTTTTAAAGTGTTGTGCAATAGTAAATAATTAATTGAAACACCATGTCTGGAAAAAAGTGTGAAGAGTATGAATTTCAAATTCATATACAGCTGGATTAGAATTCAGGTATATTTCTTAAACAAATTTCCTAATCTCCTTAATTTCTGCTTAAATATCATTAACTGGAATAGTTCTGAAAATTAGATGACAGATAAAAAGATAGGCTAATTTAGTTATTTTTAAAATAAACTCTAGACTCTCAACATTTTGTATGGCTATAAATCTTAACTTATAAACACTGCTGCTGCTGCTGCTGCTAAGTCGCTTCAGTCGTGTCTGACTCTGTGCGACCCCATAGATGACAGCCTAACAGGCTCCCCTGTCTGTCCCTGGAATTCTCCAGGCAAGAACACTGGAGTGGGTTGCCATTTCTTTCTCCAATGCATGAAAGTGAAAAGTGAAAGTGAAGTCGCTCAGTCATGTCCAACTCTTTGCGACCCGTGGACTGCAGCCCACCAGGCTCTTCCATCCATGGGATTTTCCAGGCAAGAGCACTGAGTGGGGTGCCACTAGACAGTAGATAATTAAATATTCAATTGAATATTAAAGTCTAGCATTCTATAAAAAGTTATTAAGAGTAAATATTTGCACATTTTTATACATTTAAAGTGGGACTTCCCTGGTGTCTCAGGTGGTAAAGAATCTGCCTGAAATACAAGAGATCTGAGTTCAATCCCTGGGTCAGGAAAATCCCTGAAAAAGGGAATGGCAATCCACTCCAGTATTCTTGCTTGGAAAATTCCATGGACAGAGGAGCCTGGCGGGCTGCTGTCCATGGAGTCACAAATATTCAGACATAACAGAGTGACTTTCACTCACTGTACATCTAAAGAAAAACAGATTGTGGTCCTTTAATTTACATTTTCTTTGTATAATGTATTCAACATGAAATGAACACTCAAAATGAGACAATTAAAAGTTCATGTTGTTTCAGTTGGAGAATTGTGACTGCTTCTATATTTTAAGAAATTTTTTAAATTGGCAGGATTTATGGAGATCCAATGTGCAAAAATGAAATCACACAATACTCAAATTACTTATGATTGCACCAATACTTATCTCAGGAAAAGGACATATTTCAAAGATGTTTAATAATCATCTGTAATCTGCATTTTTATAACTCCATTGAAAATATCCCCTGTTTATTCAAACCAGAAGTCAGAGTTCTGTCTCTGAAGACCCATCACATTTTCTTGTACATTTTCTGCATACCTCAATTATTCTCTTGTAAAATAGGGATACCAGACCCATCATATAGTCCCTTCCAGTCCATAAACTCATTGTCTTTTTCCTTTTGAAAAATCTGAGTCCTTAGCACAGCAACTTTCACAGTGCTTGCTCTTAATAATTTTTTTGGATAGCGAATGAGTGAATTGCCAGTTTTCTGTTTGCTATTCTGTGGACAATGCTGGTGTCTTTAAAATGACATTTTATTTAAATTACTACCCAACAATGTTATTCTAAAAATCTCTAAATCCATTTTGTATTTAGGAACACATTAACAGTGGTCAATAATTTGCTATTAATGTGAAGTGTCATTTCACCAGGGATCCATCCTGTGAAATGGATGATATGGAAGCATTTATTTAAAAGAGTTTTAAAGTACTTATGTGCAGTCCAAAGCACTCAATTTCTAAGCTAAATGCTTCACTAGTTCACTCTGCCGCAAGTCTAGATGACTTTGGCTTTAAATTAGAGAGCAATGCTTCCTTACATTCTAACTTGAAATATCTACATTACACGACACTTTCTCATGTGATTTTGTGGCTCAAATAACACTTTTCGTAGCATGTAGCTGTTTTAAAAGCTCTCAGAGTACTATTTTGTTTGATTCGTAGAACAGCACCAGTATCTTTTACCGGGATTTTTAAAGTCCATTTTACAGATTAAATATCCAAGAATTTCAGCTTCTTTGCCCAAGTTTTCAACTGTTAGGTGAGTGGCAGTGTGAGAATTGGCAGGCAAGACTAATAGTATCATGTCAAGTGCTTTTGCCCTGCTATTCTCTTTTCTTTAACATGATATAAAAATGTCATTACTAGAACAACAGCAGCAATAATGGATATTTAAAGATAAGGTAGAAAGAGAACAATTTGGATTAAAGAAAGCTTGCTGGTATCCACAAAACCTATAACATCACTTGCCTTTTTATTCTGTTTTTGTTCATTTGTTTTTGTTTTCAATTTGCTAATAATTTGTTGCATGTTTTCCAATGCATTCAACATGTACCAGTGTTGCTTAAGGCAATTTAAAAAAAAAGAGAGAGACAAATAGTTGTACCAAGCCATCAGTCTGTTCTTTGAAAGATCTTTTAAAAAAGTCTCTTTCTTTACGCCTCTGTAGATATTCTTCCCTGATTCATCCCAAGAAATAATCCATAGACAAAATGTTAGGGGCAATTCCAGTTTCAGAAGTTGTCTTGTTGCAGAAGATGTGAGGTACTGCCCATTGTTCTATTTTTTAAACGGTGACCATTTTGGGAAAGTAATAACAGTTTTATCAAAAATTTGCCTAAAAGTTATGAGAGTATAATTCTATGAAAGGAAGAATCACACTTATATACACACACAAACATGCAGACTTAAACACACACACACACACACACACACTCACATTTTGGTTAGAAGAGTCATTTGTAAACAAATGAATTTCCTAACCAAAACAGTATTTTACAATTTAAAGTGTCCAGTGTTTCACAGGTTGTAAAACTGTCAGTATTTAAAAAAAAGAAAAAGAAAAAAAACACCAAGTTAACCTTTACTTCTTTGGGCTTCCCTGATAGTTCAGTTGGTAAAGAACACGTTTGCAATTCAGGAGACTCCTGCTCGATTGATTCTTGACTCAGGAAGATCTGCTGAGGAAGGGACAGGCTACCCACTCCATTATTCTTGGCTTCCCTTGTGGCTTAGCTGGTAAAGAACTGCCTGCAATGTGAGAGACCTGGGTTTGATCCCTGGGTTGGAAAGTCCCCTGAGAGAAGTAAAAGGCTACCCACTCCATATGTTTCACAGGTTGCAAAACTGCCAGTATTTAAAAAGCAAAACAAAACAAAAGTTAACCTTTACTTCTTTATTATAAAATGACTTCATTAGTATATATAAGTAGGTCATTAAAGACATAAATTATTTCATTTAATTTTTTCTTGTGTACTTTTTTCCCAATATGCAGTGATGAAATAAATATATGCAATAAAAATAATATTTCTCTTGAAAGTAATTCCACAGTCCTTTTAACTCCTCTAACATGAACTATAAGAGGACTTCTTGGTGGCTTAGAGGGTAAAGCATCTGCCTGCAATGCAGGAGACCCAGGTTCGATCCCTGGGTCAGGAAGATTCCCTGGAGAAGGAAATGGCAACCCACTCCAGTACTCTTGCCTGGAAAATCCCATAGACAGAGGAGCCTGGTAGGCTACAGTCCATGGGCCCGCAAAGAGTTGGACACGACTGAGCGACTTCACTTCACCTCAACATGAATTTCATATATTATTTTGTGTCTGTTTTCCTTTAGTATATTTAAAGTACTTAAATTAGTATGATTTTAGCTGTTATATTCTATTTTTATTCTGTTCAGTTCAGTTCAGTCGCTTAGTCGTGTCCGACTCTTTGCGACCCCATGAATCGCACCTCGCCAGGCCTCCCTGTCCATAACCAACTCCCGGAGTTTACTCAAATTCATGTCCATCGAGTTGGTGATGCCATCCAGCCATCTCATCCTCTGTCGTCCCCTTCTCCTCCTGCCCCTAATCCCTCCCAGCATCAAGGTCTTAAATGTTAGTAAATATATACTATGAAAAATGATGATATATAAATCAAAATAATGTAAAACACATTTATTTTTTTGTCTTAACTTGCCTGAAATATTCATTAATGTACAACTTTAAAAGTTACAGGAGGTGTATAAAGGAATTTTATTTAAAATATATTAATCTCAAATGATAGAACAATACTGTAATATATGAAAGGAAATAGTCACAGCTTCTCCATAGACTGAATACTCTGAAAGTCTGATTATTAATCTTTCATCCATTTCACTATATTACAGGTAGAAACAGCCATAAACATTAAAACTGAAAATGACAATATTTCATATGGTAAAAAATGTTATATGTAGTTAGTAATATTATACCTTAATAAAAGGAACATTTATTAAATGTAAATGAGTATCCAAATTAAACCAAGCTTGCAGTTGCAATTTTTCAAAATATAGGAAAAATAATTAACACTTTTAGTAGCCAGAGTCCCACTAAGAAAATAGATATCGAACTGAAAGAGTGTTGAGTGAATACAGGAGTTAATGATCAAAGGACTGAAAAAAATACAAAATCATTACCATTCTTAGGTCTGAAGGCAAAAAAAAAAACAATGTTTGAAATGGAAACCAGATATGAATCAAAGTGTCCATTGGTGTCAAAAGACTGGAGTAAAATTACTCACTACATCAAAATGATAGTGTCAAAATTCTTTACACAAAATAAAGATTTACATTCAATTTTCTTATTAAAAATTCAGCCAATAATGTTTACCCACTAATTCAACAAACATTTGTCAAGCACCTACTATAAACCAATCTGAAGTGCTTAAACCGGGGTACAAGAATCATTTAGGGAACTTAGAGTTGAGTAGGGAATATTAATTATTAAATAAGTATTAGCATATATAAACATATGCATAGATCATGATATATACTGGAAAAAACAACGGTGCAATGTAAGTTATTTCTTCCTAAGATACTTTTTTATTGTCTCAAAGCTGCCATAGCTTTTGATGGTGACTTGGTTGGTGTAAGCCTTTGCTCATTGCTTGATCCATATTCATAATCAAAACAACTTCCCTGTACTGACAAGCTCTGCTGTGGTCAGCACAGTTGTAGTCTATGTTGTATTCTGAATAAGTTAATGAGTTTTAATAAATGCTTTTCCCAATATAGTTTTCATGAAAATAATCTACTTCATTAATTTAGTTTAAAAGTTTAAAAATTTAAACCACAATAAAGCATATATGTATAAGATTTGAAATTCTCTTTGAATTCAAAAGTGAGGGGTATTTGTGGAAATATTTTAAGTAACTCAGTACATGTTGCTAATTACACTAATTATTATTTTGTCACATTTATTACCTTCATCTTTCATAGCATGAGTAATTAAGTGACAAAAACAGGTTTTATATTGTGATCAAATACTATTCTGTTACATCTACCCTACTGATTTCTTCAAAGAAAGTGCTGTCACAGTTTTACCAGTAAAGAACTTGTAAGTTGTTAAGCAGAAAAATATCTCAGTTTAAAGAACATAAGCCTGAGGCCAGGATGGACTTGATAGCTTGGGTAAAGATATTCAAAGAAAGACTTGCAACAGAAACCAATTTAACACAATTCTTACTGTCAGTGACATATGAATGCTCATTTTTAGCATGTCCATTATAACTCTTACTTAATATCACAGGGTCCTGTAGATGCAACTGGAAGCTTCACAAAGGTCTTCTCAGTAGAAGGGGTATTCTATTAATGATTGAATTCTTTCAGTGCTGGACAGCATCCAGCAGAAACACAAAGCCCATGAGCCTCAAACAACTATATGTCTGGCTTCCACATGGAAATAAAATAAAAATACTGGTCAATCTGTAAGGAAATTTTGCCTCAGGATATTAAAGACAGAGGAGATAAAGTATCCAGAATAACCCAACCAAGACAATATCATTTAAAAATATGTGAAATGAAAAGTAATGACTACCACAGACAATAATTTAAAAATGACATTAAATGACCTTCTTTCCATGCTCCATAGTGCAGAAAATTGCATCTTTACCTAACTATTTTTGTCCCATAAAGAAATCAGAAGCTGTTTTCAAAGGAGTTTTTTTGGATCTGCCTGTCAGTGCATCCAAAACACACCTCTGCTGATATTGGCTGATTTTCTGATTATAAGCATTTTATAACAAAAAGTCAGCAATGTTTAGTATCAGAAGACACCATTTTGAACCATTCATTATATAGTCAGCCTAAGCCTGGTTGAGGCAAATGATACTTGAGATTGATAGTCTACTTGGCAGTCATTCTTAGTGTCTGAGCTCTAACCCTATACCTACTTGAGTCACTATAAAATTAGATTTCTAGACCACACAATACCACATAGACAGTATCATGTAACTGTTAACTATTAGGTTTCATATGTGAGTAGAGATAACTGTGTAAAAAAATTATTCATGAGTCTTTTGTATATATATTTCAGACGTAGCATAAAATATCAATCTGTTTTCCTTATCTGAGTATCCATTTAATTATAACTGTACAATAACTATAAGATAATCATTTCTAATTATGTTTTCCCTTTTTCCTGAACTTCCAGGATGCACCAATATAATTTTGTGCTCAACTTCTAGATTTTCTCTCTGCTTCTTGTACTTTAAGACTTTCATTGTTTGGATGACTTTATTAGGAACAGCTGAAAATCTATTTTGAAAGTTGACAGGGTATATATGAAAAATGAGTAAACTGATATAAAATTTAAATATATTCACATGGCTAATGTCAATAATATTGAATATAACATTATGTTTTTACCAAAAGTTAGCAACAACAAAAATGTGTTTATGGTATTGTTATTTTACTTTGCTATTTTAATACAGGGTCATTTTAAAAGGGCAAAATTATTATCTAATTCTTTTGAATTTTTATTGATGAGAATATTTTAACTCATTACTCAAATATAAAATTTACTTTGATTTTTAAAATCAGTTTCATCATGATACTGTCTATGAAATCCAAGAAATAGTCAAGTTGAAAAGCTAGCCTTATTCAGACACAGGACAAAGTTGATATACACAAAACAGTAAGTATAAAAATTTAAATTAAAACCACCAGATCATTTACTGAAAAATTACAAGTTTTCCTCACAAGAACACATTCGTTTTAAATCTTCCTTTCTATAATGCAGGATTCAAACTGTCAAACTGTTTAATGGCAAACATAGATTTTCCACTTTTAAAACAGCTGATACTGTAATGTAGAGGGAAATTAGGGCAATTTATTTCTATACAACTTTGAGCAATTTTTATTTTCAGATATATGCCAATTAAGATGTACCGCTGAAAATCAAGTGAGTTTTTTTTGGACATTATTTATAGCCCTCCTAAAATCTATTATCAGATTCTTTAAAAGAAAAGATTTATCATAAATCTCATATTTTAACATTTGAATATTAGTGTGAAAGGAAGAATAAAAACATTAGTTAGTATGCCTTACTTTCTATGTGTCACTTTCTTTAGTTTAACATTAGGTCTCAGCAGACACAGAGAATAGACTTATGGTCATGGGGAGAAGAACGGAGAGGGTGGGATGTATGGAAAGAGTAACAAGGAAATTTCATTACCATATGTAAAAGAGAGAGCTAATGGGAATTTGCTGTATGGCTCAGGAAACTCACACAAGGGCTCTGTATCAACCTAGAGGGACGGGATATAGGAGGAGTTTCAAAAGGAAGGAGGTATATGTATACCTATGGCTGATTCATGTCAGAGGTTTGACAAAAAAAAAAGCAAAATTTTGTAAAGAATTATCCCTCAATAAAAATAAATTAATAAAACAATGAGCATCAAATGATCATGATTTTTACAATTTACAGTATATATAAAACATATCAACCATTGTCTTATTCTTAAGCACTTGAAAAAAGTAGTTGAGGACTCAGTTACAAATATTATAAATTGAAGTCTAATGCAAACAGCTTTTCTATTTACTAGTGAACACTATTGAAGCTTCCCTCGTAGCTAGTAGGTAAACAATCAGCCTGCAATGCGGGAGACCTGGGTTCAATTCATGGATTGGGAGAATCCTCTGGAGAAGGAAATGGCAGCCCACTCCAGTATTCTTGCCTGGAGAATCTCTTGAAAAGAGGAGCCTGGCAGGCTGCAGTCCCTGGAGTCGCAAGAGTCAGGACACCAACTTAGTGACTAAAACCACCATTGAAATACAGGGGATTCCCCGGTGGCTCAGCAGTAAAGAATTAGCCTACAATGTGGGAGCTGCAGGAGACATGGGTTCAGTGGATTTGATCCTGGGTGGGTTCAATCCCTGGGTGGGGAAGAGATCCCCCAGAGGAGAGCATGACAAACCACTCCAGTATTCTTTGGAAATTCCACGGACAGAGGAGCCTGTCGGGCTACATAGCATAATAAAATCAAAAGATTTGTTTTAAATGTATTTTTATTGTATGGAAAGTATTTCAAAATTTTCATTTAGGCTGTATAATTTGAAATGATTTTGGATATATTTTGAGGGGATCTCCAAATCAGAATTCTTTGTAGCATTCAAAGATTCCCAAAATACAACCTTCAAGTACTTTTGCACTTTCATTTCCTTTGGTTCTCTTTATGTTTTTGAAGTTTAAGGAAAAGTGGGCTACTATTTTACTCAGAATAACTTTATCATCTCTTCCATCAAAAACTCTTTCTTTACGTTTCTCCTTCTGAAATTCAATCCTTCATTCAAGGTCGATCTCAGACGTCTCTTCAAGTATATTCCTCCTTACATGATATAAAAACTTGTTCCTAAAAAATGCTTTTAACTTATCCGGTGTCATTTATTTTCTACATGTATCTTGTGGTTGCTTACATTCTATCCTGTCTTTCCTACTAAAAAAAACATTCTTTCTTAACAGGGACTGAATCTTATCTATCATTGTTCCCTGGAAATACCTAGCTTAATGCCGTGCACTTAACAGGGACTCCACAAATATATGCATTTACTATTTTATGTTATACCACTCCTTTGCTTGTAGGAAGGACATCTTTGCATAATGAAAAGTCCTGCTACAAAAACAACAATAAGCCTGGGCTCAATCTGCAACCCATTGTTCTAAAAACTTTATTCATTCATTCAACAAATATGTATTGATCTCCCGTGGTTATCTGTGAACTATCTGAGTTGGAAGGTAGAGAATTAGAAAAGGTAGAGAATTAGAAATTGACCTGCATTTTGCCATTCCTCTCCAGAATGTATTAAGTTGGTTAAAATATTTGTTCAGGTTTTTCATAACATGTTATGGGAAAACCTGATTGAACTTTGTGTCAAATCCCATAGATTAAAGATTAATTTGATTTCTCCTCTCAATGCCTTTTTGCTTCCACTCTGAGACTAAAAAAGTGATTTTAAATGTGTGTTCCCCACTTTCACTTAAGAGTTATTGAAAGGAAAAAGAATTGAGAACTAAACAGGGGAATAAGCTCTATGACTCTACCTTCTTCTTTAACCAAGACATTCTTTCTCATTTCACTATTAGCATTCTGGGGGAAAAAAAAGGCGGGGGTGGGGGGGGTTGGGGGTGGAATGCAGCTGAAAACCAAAGTGGAAAGAAACAGTTCTAAGAAAGAAGGCAATCTCAGATATGTGAATTATAATGCATTATTTTATTGCATTGATTTTGTGATTAATCACCGTCAGTATTCAAAATGGAACTTTTTTGCAATGTTACAATTTAGAGAAATTGTATCATTTAAGTTATTGAAAATTGGGCATGATTATACAAGGTATAGCTCAGTCGGTAAAGAATATGCCTGCAGGGCTGGAGACCGGAGTTTGATTCCTGGGTCAGGAAGATCCCCTGGAGAAGGAAATGGCAACCCATTCCAGTATCCTTGCCTGGAAAATCCCAAGGACAGAGGAGACTGGTGGGCTGCAGTCCGTGGGATCACAAAGTTGGCATGACTGAATGACTAACATACATACTATATGATGTATAGTGTTCCTCGAGGCCAAATAATTTAGGATATATGCAGGGTTGAATTTCTTTATTAATAAAAAGGTAAACAAATACTCAGTTGTTTTCTGACACAAGAATATTCAAGTAAAACCTGCTTGGAGAATAGTGTTCCTGGTTGGTTCAATAGCCCATCTTCTCTGAGATTCTCTGCATCTTCCTCTTTTGGGAGCAAGTTGGCCCCAAGCATCTTGACCTCTCAAGATTTTGTCATAAATCCAAGAGGGAAGATATATTTTCTTCATATCTGTTTCCTTTCGACAGGGAGCAAAAATATCCCAGAAGCTGTCAGCCCACTTTCCTCAGGTATGGGTTGATGGCCACACTCTTATTAATAAGAGAGACTAGAAATTGTAGGGAGCATGCTGGCTTTTCAGCTTCTATCAAATGTGGTGAACCCTGCCGGGAAAAGAGAAGACAGAGAAATGGCTGCTTTGCACTAAACAGCAATGGAGAAACAACACTGAGGAGGAATGTTTAAAAAGAAAACAAAAAAGCCAGATTCTTATCTAGAGTAAATTAATGTGCCTTAACTAGATGCTGAAATAAACTATATTTAAAGCAGTTATTTTGAATAAAATGGCATCATTTTCATTTATGATTTCCTTTTCTTACAATATTAATATTGCAAGTGGTTAATTGCATTTCACTTGTTTTATTGCTGATTCATTTTCAGTTTATTCATATTCATTTACTACTTTGCCTTTTGAAGAAAGATTAAAAATAAGTCTGTTTGAACTCTGCATGGATTTTTGATCATTGGTGCCATTTATGTATAGTATGAATCAAGATGTGCTTGTATTTTCCACTTCTTTGATGCTTGTTTTTATGTCCACCAAGCATGGCCGTTTGTTACTGCATTGTTTCATCTCTTTATTTCTATTTTATATCTACCAGAGGGGAAAAAAAAAAAAGATTAACATAGTTTAAATAGATTCACTTAACCAAAAGATAAATCAGTTTAGATTTTATGTGAGGAAACATTAGATACTATGGAAATATTTTCATCTCTTTCTACCATATAGTAACATTTTAAACCATAGTAAACCAGTTTGTAGAATTACAGTCTGAGAATTTAGCATTTATATGTTTCCATTTAATGTTCATAGTATATTTTACACGTGTCAAAGTTCAGAATTTCTAATGAACTCAGTGGTGAACACTTCTTAAAATAGTGAAACATTAGAGGTTCAGAAAGATTGCATTATCCATTTAATTTGTTTCCAAAATGTGACGGCCACTCTGAAGATAGAACTCAACTTTATAAAATATGCCAATTTTTCAGCTTACATAAATTAATAATTGATTTTGCACTCAGACATACTTATTGATCTATAATTAAAAGACCTCCAAAAGCTATTTTTAAGCTGTCTTGCATTTCAAAATGTAGCTGAAGTTTTAGAATGCAGGGAAATCTTTCGTTTTTGAAGGAGATTTGAAAGGATGCAAGCATACACTCTAATCCATATTTTCATGTGGATATCTTTAAATTTCTTTTGTAAGATTTGGTATTTTGCTTTATCATTATGATCTTTTTCACATGAAAAGCTTCTTGGTAATAGTACTTAGGAAGTCTGGTAAAATTAAATATCAAATTTAACTACTGCATTTTGAATTGCTGTTAATGTAGTATATGAATATATAAAACCAACATCCTACTACCATCCCCATTCCCTTGAAAGGTAGATAAGGAAAATGTACACTATAAAATAGTTATAATATTTTGGTGTACTTTATTCACATGAAGATATATGTTATCTTCAAGAAAAATGTGACCATCCTATAAGGAATTTTCTTCACAAAACTGGAAAGTTGATAGAGGACAGAGGGGAGCTCAGATTTTTGGGAAGTAAGGACAAAGCTGTGAAGTAGTTTTCGGAGATGCAAAGCACTGAAGCACCCCTCTAGAGAAAAGTACTAACGCAGAAAAAGAAACAGATTGTTCCTTGTTGCAATGAATATGAGCTCTGTCCTCAATTGAGAAATCAAAGATCTGGGAATGGAGAGAGAAAGGTTGTATTATTTTTGCCTGTGATTTCATTCTCAATTTATCTCATTTTATTTTGTTTGTTAATTAATAAACTTTATTTTTAAAGCAGTTTTAGGTTCACAGCAAAATTGAGAAGTATAGGGTCCCTGTATACACCCTATCCTCATTTATTTTCAGTTTTTATCAAAGAAGTACTTGCTCTTATTTTGGTATGAGAGGCCCACACTTTTAAAGAAGAGTTTAAGCACAGCAGTCTAACACATAGACAGGCTTGCTCTCTCATCCAGACAACCCAACAAATGGTTATATTACACTTTCTCAGATAATCTCTTTGAGATTTCAGACACAAGTCAGCAAGTTTAGCAAAGACAAGCAGAGATCATATTAAGAGGAAAGGTAGTGAAGAATATCTTAAAATAATTTGAATTTATTATCCTTTACACTGTTACTTTCTTTCCTACAACTTCTTATAACATACACTTTTATTGAGGTTTGTACTGATTTTTTTACTGATATTTTAGTTTGTTTAAAAAAAAAAAGAAGTTTAGCTGCAATGATTCTATGGCTCTGAGTATTCAGTCATATTATAACTCAACAGACAAGAATTGTAATTTTCTATTCGCAAATGTTTTTTGTTCCTGTTCTTTTACTTCCATCTCTAATTACCCAAAATCCCACGTCAAGTTCTCCATGCCTTTGGGCTGGGTTTTACAATAATCTTTTATTTTTCAATCTTGACCTGTTTTGATCCATTCTATTTAATACCATCAATGAATATTCCCAAATCATGAATTTTACACAGCCAGTTATCTACTTTGAAAGAAAGACAAAAAGAATAAAACTTTTCTTGCCTATCTTCCTGTCCTTTATTTCTGGACATAAAATCTGATATTGATTAGACAGAAATAGAGGATGGGAAGATAGGCCTATGTCAGATAAAATTAATGTAATAAATATATAGCATATCTAACAGCATGGAGTAGAAGAAAGTCATGATTATTGAGGGGTCTGGAGTCTTACTGATTCTGTAGAAATAAGCTGGAGAAAGGTACTCTGATTCCACAGTACCTTGGCCCAGTTATTTAGATAGAAACATCAGCAGAACAGGCAGGAAGGGCAATTAATCAGGTTACTACTGCCTGATAAAATGATCCCTTAACATCACTCAATTCCCCTTGTTCTAGTTCTGTGGTCTCAAGAGAAACATCAAATCTAAAATTTCATCTCCTCAGAGAGTTTACCTACCCAAGAGGGTATGCCCTTGCAGATGATTTGTCCCAGTTGTCAAGCCGTAGAATGTCTCTCCAACATAATTTAAAACATTGACATCCAATTTATGAATTAGCCTCATGTGACTTTATCTCTAGTGGCTTGCTCTCCTAAGACCAGAACACCTGTGGCAGTTTGACAAATCCGCATTTCTAATTCTACACCAAGACATGGCAATTCCATTAAACTGTATTTCTTGAGGCACATCCTGAAAAAACTAGTCTAAGTCACCCACAGATTAAAAAATTAAGTTATTAAGAAATTAAGTCAGTTTGACACACTTTTTTTTTTTAAGCTTCTGCTTAATTAATTCGCTGATGGTCTTTTTTGGAATCTATGTTAGGCATTATTTCTTGCTGACTTCAGCAAAATTATTTATCCTGCTGCAAAAATTTGTCTAGGTTAGTTTTAATCATCCCAACATCTGGACACTAAAGATACAAAATACTAATATTATACATCGATACCTTTGGGAATAATACTTCAGAAAGATCCCATAAGTAAATTCCTATGTAAGAATAAAGTTCTCTGCTACTCTTAGTCTAAAATTGTATGTGCAATTATAGAAAATAAAAATGTTAAAGCATTAACACTGAACTCTAAGGTTTTTGGTGTGCATTGCATACTCTCATTAACCAGACTCATTATCATGTAAACCTTTTGTATTGTGACAGTAATATGATCACATTTCTTTAAAACTGTCTCAGTGTTAACTTAGTAGATGTAGTATAAGAGATATTTGTGTTAGAGAACTTGGTCAGACTTTCATTCTGACAAAGGATAGTTATCCTGCTGTGTGATTCCTCAGTTTCCCCATCTGTTAAAGGAGAGTATAATACTCTGTTGAGAGGATTAATTTATTTAACACATAGAGAGTGCTTAGAACATTTCACATAGCAAATTTAGTTTTTGTTATTATGTATTCTCAAATGATGGCTATTGCAGCAGATTTGGAAATCAGAGATTTTTTGCTTCACTTCTTTATAACTTTGCCAAGACCTTAAGAGGTTTTGCCAATTTCAGGGGTCTTCTGAATGTAAAAAAATTTTCCTGGGGTTAGAGCATGCTAAAATATTTCCCCATTATTCTAACAGATTTTAAAAAGCAGATTCTCTTAAAATGGATCTTCTTATATGCTTTCATTGTACGGTGAGAGTGAGTATAACTTTATCTGGCTTGATTTGGTTAGTCTGAACAAATCTCTCCTCAGTCAGTCACTCAGCCAGTTCAGTCACTCAGTCGTGTCTGACTTTTTGGGACCCGATGGAATGCAGCAGGCCAGGATTCCCTGTCCATCACCAACTCCTGGAGTATGCTCAAACTCATGTCCATTGCATTGGTGATGCCATCCAACCATTTCATCCTCTGTCATCCCCTTCTCCTGCCTTCAATCTTTCACAGCATCAGGATCTTTTCCAATAAGTCAGTACTTCCCATTAAATGGCCAAAGTATTGGAGTTTCAGCCTCAACATCAGTCCTTCCAATGAACATTCAGGACTGATTTCCTTTGGGATGGACTGATTGGATCTCCTTGTAGTCCAAGGGACTCTCAAGAGTCTTCTCCAATACCACAGTTCAAAAGCATCAATTCTTCGGTGTTCAGCTTTCTTTAATCCAACTCTCACATCCATACATGACCACTGGAAAAATCGTAGCTTTAACTAAACAGACCTTTGATGACAAAGTAATGTCTCTGCTTTTTAATATGCTGCATGCATTGGTCATGACTTTTTTTTGAAGGAGTGTCTTTTAATTTCATGGCTGCAGTCACCACCTGCAGTGATTTTGGAGCCTCCAAAAGAAAGTCTGTCACTGTTTCCACTGTTTCCCCAACTTTTTGCCATGACATTTTGGGACCGGATGCCATGTTCTTAATTTTCTGAATGTTGAGCTTTAAGACAACTTTTTCACTCTCTTTCATTTTCATCAAGAGGCTCTTTAGTTCTTCTTCACTTTCTGCCATAAGGGTGGTATCATCTGCATATCTGAGGTTATTGATACTTCTCCCAGCAATCTTAATTCCAGCTTGTGCTTCATCCAGCCCAGCATTTCTCATAATGTACTCTGCATATAAGTTAAATAAGCAAGGTGACAATGTACAGCCTTGACATTACAGATTTCTCAGGAGACAGGTCAGGCTTTCTGGTTTTCCCATATTTTTAAGAATTTTCCATGTTTTGTTGTGATCCACACAAAGACTTTGGCATAGTCAATAAAACAGAGGTAGATATTTTTCTGGAGCTCTCTTTTTTGATGATCCAATGGATCATTGGCCATTTGATCTCTGGTTCCTTTTCTAAATCCAGCTTGGACATCTGGAAGTTCACAGTTCACGTACTCTTGAAGCCTGGGTTGGAGAGTTTTGAGCATTAATTTGATAGCTCAGAGTAATGTGATATGAGTGCAATTGTGCAGTAGTTTGAACATTCTTTGGCATTGCTTTTCTTCGGGACTGGAATGAAAACTGACCTTTTCTAGTTCTGTGGCCACTGCTGAGTTTTCCAAATTTGCTGGCATATTGAGTGCAGCACTTTCACAGCATCATTTCTCAGGATTTAAAATAGCTCAACTGGAATTCCATTACCTCCACTAGCTTTGTTCGTAGTGATGCTTCCTAAGGCCCACTTGACTTCTCATTCTAGGAAGTCTGGCTCTAGGTGAGGGATCATACCATCATGGTTATCTGGGTCGTAAAGTTTTTTGTTTGTTTGTTTTTGTATGTCGGACACGACTGAAGAGACTTAGCAGCAGCAGCAGCATAATTCTTCTGTGTATCTGTACCACCTCTTCTTAATATCTTCTGCTTCTGTCAGTCCATAACATTTCTGGCCTTTATTATGTCCATCTTTGCATGAAAATTCCCTTGTTATCTCTAATTTTCTTAAAGAGATCTCTAGTCTTTCTCATTCTATTGTTTTCCTCTATTTCTTTGCATTGATCACTGAGGAACACTTTCTTATCTCTCCTTTTTATTCTTTGGAACTCTGCATTCAAATAGGTATATCTTTCCTTTTATCCTTTGCCTTTCACTTCTCTTCTTTTCACAGCTATTTGCAAGGACTCTTCAGACAACCATTTTGCCATTTTTTATTTATTTTTCTTGGGGATGGTCTTCATCCCTGCCCCCTGTACAAGATCATGAACCTCTGCCCATAGTTGTTCAGGCACTCTGTCTATCAGCTCTAATCCCTTGAAACTATTTCTCACTTCCACTATATAATTGTAAGGGATTTGATTTAGATCATACCTGAATGGTCTAGTGGTTTTCCCTATTTTCTTCAATTTAAGTCTGAATTTGGCAATAAGGAGTTCATGATCTGAGCCACAGTCAGCTCCTGTATAGTCAGCTCCACTTTGCTGACTGCATAGACCTTCCCCATTTTGGCTACAAAGAGTATAATCAACCTGTTTTCATCTGGTGATGTCCATATGTAGAGTCTTCTCTTGTATTTGGAAGAGAGTGTTTGCTATGACCTGTGCATTCTCTTGGCAAAACTCTGTTAGCCTTTTCCTTGCCTCATTCTGTATGCCAAGGCCAAATTTGTCTGTTACTCCAGGTATTTCTTGACTTCCTACTTTTGCATTCCAGTACCCTATAATGAAGAGGACATCTTTTGGGGGTGTTAGTTCTAGAAGGTCTTGTAGGTCTTCATAGAACCGTTCAACTTCAGCATTACTGGTAGGGACAAATACCTGGATTACTGTGATATTGAATGGTTTGCCTCGGAAATGAACAGAGATCATTCTCTGATCAATCTCTTTCTCAGTGAATGTCTTTCCAATATTTCATAGACTCTAAGTCGAAAATTCTTGATTCATTCAGAGTCAGAGCAAATTAAAGATTCACTGTTTTCAGCCCCAGTAGATTCCTGCTATCATAATGTCCTATTGTCTTTTTATTAGGAAAGAATTATAGTGGTTTACAAAATTTCAAAATGCAATCAATAAATACCTACAGATGAGTGAGATAAAATTATCTGCTCTACATTTCAACCTCCACTCCTGCCTCTTGAATGCATAGATGTGTCATTTGCCTGAAATTTGCCTTAAAAATTGTTCAGGGAATGATTTTACAGGATATTTCAAAAGTAGATTTTTTTTAAAAATTCAATATTGTTTTATCATTTTCAGTTCTTCTTTAGTTCTTCAAAACCTTTATGCTACTATATTCTTTATATTCCTGCCAAAGAAACATGAAGGTTCAAAAACTGCAATAGCTTTCACATCTACTCTTACCTCAAACTTTTAAATATATTATTTCCACAGGCTTAATGTCATTGAAGTATAATATCTGATACAGATGTAAATTTTACTCTAACTTTGATACACCACACATTCCTTTTTCTACTTTGTGGATCAATATGCAATTCTCCAAGATGAGGTGTGAGCATTGAAGCATGTGATTTTCCTTTCCCCTCATAATGAGCATATTCTGGATATGAAGCTCGGAAAAAAATTTTGGTGAGTAGTGAAACCTAGTTACTAAAACTTTTTAGATATTTATGAATGATTGTGACATGCTAAAAATCTATATCTTTCCATGTGTGTATAAAATGTAGACAGATTTGAAGTGTGAGTGTATGTCCTCTTTTTCAAGCTGTTTTTTTTTTTTTTCTTTGCTATTCTGATACAAAAATGGTCACTTTAGATCAAACTCCTAGAACTTTCTTTTTTCCCTCTGCATCTTGAACTTTTTGCTTGGAGACATTTAATGAAAAGGACAAAAAGAAAAAAAAAATCCCATCTGTATGTCTCTTTGGAAATTCAGGTTTCTTGAAGATCAGGGATAGAACTCAATAGATCCCTCAACGTTTAAACTTTCTGAATATGACATGATTTGTAATGTAGAAGTAAAGGACATCAAAGTTGGCAATTCAAAAATGTGACCTGTCTATTGTATTTAACTTTCAGGTGAGTTCATGAGTTTCTTCCTGCTGTGTCCCTTTCCTGTGCCATTTTAGGCAGACAGGAGAATAATAGAGTGATTTTTCTCTATGTTTTAACAGCATAGTTTATTTGAGAATGCTATTAGTTTTACCTTTTGAAAACAAAGTACAAAATCTGAATAATACAAGTTTACAACCCTGTATCTAAAGTAAATATAAAGTTATATTTAGTGTTTTAATGTGGAAAAGGCTTTTCAGTTCTAAAGTAGAAAACTTTAGTTTGTTTGATTAAATGTCTTATAGCAAAATTCTGTTTCTTTTATTCACCTGTGCTCTATCACCAAAGAATGATCCACTGGTTTTAAGATATGTTTTTGTGTGTAGTCATATGGCAATATTAGCAAGCATAATAGCACAGTCAAATAATAGATAGGACCCATTTTTTACTTAATATTATTTCAAAGAGCTAGCGATATCTGGTTTCAAGTACTATAGTCATTAACAGATGCACCACTATTCAGCATCTGTTCATATAATAAAATTGAGATGTAAATGTTTATGATCAAAATATAACTTATGAGCAATGAAAATGCCAAATAACATGTCATATATATTTTTATATGTGTATATATATACATATAAACTAAATGAGTTTAGTTCATAACACCTCTTTACCAAATCCAACTTGATGTATATCAAGTTTAAAAACATGTCACTATTTTCTATGAGTTATATTCACCTGTATAAAAAGATAAATCATTTGGAAATTTTATGTCTTACACAGTTGAAAAGAAAGATAAGAATATTTTTATGCTTAAATTGTAGCTTTGTCCTGATACATATCTTTGAAAATTATAGGCATATATGACTTTTCTTTGTTACTTTATACCCTTTCCCTATAATGAGAAAACTAGTCAATGACTACCTATTGGTAGTCATAATTACCATTCTATATATACAGACTTCACTGGTGGATCAGACATAAAACGTCTGCTACAATGTGGGAGACACAGGTTCAATCCCTGAGTTGGGATGATCTCTTGGAGAAGGCAATGGCAACCCACTTCAATATTCTTGCCTAGAAAATCCCATGGATGAAGGAGCCTGGTAGGCTACAGTCCATGAGGTTGCAAGGAGTGGGACACGATTGAGCTACTTCACTTTCACTTTCACATTCACTTTCACATGAATAATATATAGAAAAGCTTAAGAGATCAAGTGAGCACAGTAACTCAACATAATATATACAGGCCAAGCCTTTGTTGATTACTTGAAGGCTACTGCTACTGCTGCTGCTAAATGGCTTTAGTTGTGTCCGACTCTGTGTGACCCCATAGATGACAGCCCACTGGAGTGCCCCATCCCTAGGATTCTCCAGGCAAGAATACTGGAGTGGGTTGCCATTTCCTTCTCCAATGCATGAAAGTAAAAAGTCAAAGTGAAGTTGCTCAGTCGTGTCTGACTCTTAGCGACCCCATGGACTGCAGCCTACCAGGCTCCTCCATCCATGGGATTTTCCAGGCAAGAGTACTGGAGAGAGGTGCCATTGCCTTCTCCAACTTGAAGGCTATCTAACTGCAAAAAGTTACTTAAAGACCATTACAGAAGGTACAGAAAATGAAGTCTGTTCTGAAAGCAGGATATTGCTAACATATGAAATACTTGTGTTTGTCAAAGCAAGTGACACCACATTTTCTAAAGAAGAATATATTTGATCTTCAATTCACTGATCTTATATCCTTGCATATATATTTTTTTCTGTATGAGTAGATATAATTTTAAATACTGTGTGCTTGTCAGATCCATGAAGTGACTTGGAGAAGGCCTTATTTTCAAAATTATCTTGTCAATTTCATTGTGACAGTAACAGAGGCAGGTAGCAGCAGTTTTCTTCTGATTATGTTAAAATCTCATCTATTATTTAGTTTAAAGCTGACAGCATATATTAAGGCTTAATGAAGGCTTTCAGTAATTTCAGACTAAATTTATCTTTCCCAATTTTATACGTTTTTTGTATTTGAGGGTTATAATTTGATCAAAGGTTAATTTCAGGAGGAGTTTTTCCAAATTATTTTAACATTAAATAAGTAGAGCATGAATTTTGGGGAAATGTATCCATGTGAAACTATTTTTTTAGGAGAAATGGAATTATAAGACAGGTATTAAGAAAAGCGTTGACTTTTTTCTAGTAGAAAAATGTAATTACCCTTTTTGTCTATATTCTCATTTAG
This sequence comes from Aepyceros melampus, assembly GCA_006408695.1. Taxonomy (NCBI): domain Eukaryota; kingdom Metazoa; phylum Chordata; class Mammalia; order Artiodactyla; family Bovidae; genus Aepyceros; species Aepyceros melampus. Next base: position 118,186 of record SJXQ01005718.1, read on the forward strand.
CACTCATCAAGTCTAGCCTGTCCTTTCTCCTCCCTGCCAGTCATCTTAATTCATCGACTATAGATTGTTTTAATCTCAGTGGAAAACATAGAACTTTAATGATCTGTGTAGTAGTATCAAATTTATTGCATAGATAAATATAAGAAAAAAATATCTAGGTGAAAAATATGTTTAAGGGCTAAACATTTTATTGGGGTCTTCCCTGGTGGCTCAGTGGTAAAGCATCCACCTGCAGTACAGGAGACACCAGAGATGCTGGTTCAGTCCGTGGGTCGGGAAGATCCCCTGGAGAAGGAAATGGCAACCTACTCCAGTATTCTTGCCTGTGAAGTCCCATGGATAGAGGAACCTGGTGGACTACAGTCCATGGGGTTGCAAAAGAACTGGACATGACTTGACAACTAAACAGCAACAACAGCATTTTGTTAACAAAAATACTGACTTTAGTTTTTTGTTGTTGTTGTTGTTTTTCCTTTAATTTTTTTTTACAGAAGTCATATTACTTTTCTGTAGTTTCCTTTCTCCAACAGTTTTCTTCCATTGGATGGTATCAACTGATAGAAAATGTTTTCAGCCACTCTTGGAAAATGTGAATTCCTAGACTCAGAAGAAAGAGAAATTGCTTTTACCTTCCTCTCACATTCTCTCTTGGAACTAACTTAACATTTTGATCGAGCAGAAAATTGGTCTACTGTAGCCAATTCTGTGGAGAAGGCAATGGCACCCCACTCCAGTACTCTTGCCTGGAAAATCCCATGCATGGAGGAGCCTGGTGGGCTGCAGTCCATGGGGTCTCTAAGAGTGGGCACGACTGAGCGACTTCACTTTTACACACTGGAGAAGGAAATGGCTACCCACTCCAGTGTTCTTGCCTGGAGAATCCCACAGACAGGGGAGCCTGATGGGCTGCCGTCTATGGGGTCGCACAGAGTTCGGACACGACTGAAGTGACTTAGCAGTAGCAGTAGCAGCCAATACTGTTAATAACTGCCAACTTCAATGCTTTTTTAGAATTCTCTAAATGATATGTGGAAAACAATATCACAGTACATATGTTGGGGTTAAAAATGCTCCTATCCAGGTATACAACCTAAATTCTTAAAACAACTGCCCTATGTTGACAATAAGCTATAAAATCTCTTTTTTATGTAAAAGTGTGCCAAGCCAGAATTTGTAGGTTAAAAGCAAACTGAATTCTAACAAAAAATGGTGGAGAATTTGCATTTTTATTAATTATTTTTTGAGTGATACAATTTGTCTCTTAGTGAATAACTGTTATAAACTAAAGTTTATAATTTTGGTATGCTATATTTATTAAAATTACATTTTCACCTTGTTAAATATTGTGAAACAGTTCAGAAATGCTACTCATGTTGACCCTAAAAATGCAGTTTTGTAATATTGAATACCTCAAATATTGAAAAGTTAAGGATAGTCCTTATCATTGATAGCTTGTCACAGTGATACACAGTAAATTACACATTTTTCTGACCAGAAAATATGACCCAAGTCCTTGAGAAGTATTAGGTATTTCAGGAAAGTTGAGCATATACCAAAATTACAGAACATAAAAGATTATGAGCTAAGATTATGTCACAAATAAAAATTAAAAACAGAAAAACTAAACAGAAGTCTCATCTTTCAAATAAGGCTAGAGTTGACTACAGCATTTAAATACAAGAGTTAACATAGTCTGTTTATTCATAAATGTGTTATAAATGCCTAGAACTGTGTCTGACATACAGAAGGTGCTAGTTAGGTATTATTAGAATGGACAAATGTGTATTCCCATCTGTTTGTTGGGGTAATGTAACATGATGACCCAATCAAGAACATTTTTGGAAAAGGAGGTGGTGTTAGAGAAAGTCAGAAAAGGAATTCAGCAAAACTATTCAATCTTCAGTACTGAAAAGTGACTTACTTCAAATTTTCATTGGAATTGATAACGTCTATTTATATTTGAATTGCCTGTTTGAATTACACTGTGGATAACAAAATTTAGATTTAATTCAGGTTTAGATTACACAATCTTAGAAAAATGAGACATATTATTTAACATTGTCTTCAAATATCTCACAAACTTTTTATGGATATAAAATATTTTTGCATTTTATACAATCAAATGACAATGCAAAAAATATGTACATCATGAAGTGGTGATGCAGAAACTCATATGAAGAGTTAGCAAGCAAGGACCAGTTGGTCTCAAATAATTATAACCTAGGAATAAAGTTTAAAAGGGGGGATGTTGGGATGATTTCAAAACTTAAAACAATCTTTATGCTGAAATATAAGTGGACTGTGACTTAATAGAAAAGGGAAGCAAAAAAGGAACAGAGGAAGGAATTACATGGAATTTTAATACGGCTGAATTTAGGAAAGGGAGGATTTGTGAGAGTTTCATAATTTAAAACAGAAAAAAATTCAACTGGTAATCTGGAAATGTTCAAAGAGTAACTGATGATTTTTCAGGATTTAAAGGAAATTTTTCAGCAATTGGAGATAGTAAGGAAATATTTTTCAAGGTTATTTGTAATATAAAATTCATTATTCAGTGATGTCACAAATGTGTTATTAGATTTCAGATGAAGATATGACTAGGGTGGCACAAACAGGAAGACTGTTATGGTATGAGAACCAAAAAATTCAGAAATAAATGGCCAATAAATAAATAAATAGAAGAATATTTCTTCATTTTTAGCTCCATCACAATCTCTTAAAATTACACTGCACATTCTTAGCCCTTGAAAAAAATCCAGTGTTTAACATATTGTCATACTCAATTAATGTGAAATGATATTTATGTGATATATTATAAAAAACTTTAGAATATATGAGAATTCCACAGCTTATGCTGCAGATTTTTCATTTTACTCATGGTATTTTTAATTAATATGATATTAAGTGGTTCGTTGTATCACTTAGGGCAGAGACTAAAGCTGTTCTAACAGACATTTTGAAATATAGTGATTTAAACAACGGATTTTTATGTTTCTCTTGTGCAAAACCCTTAAAGTGAGGGAATGTTTCAAGCTGTTGGCAGTCTCAATTTTATATCATGACTCAAGGATGCAGGCTTCATCAATCTTGTCTTCCATAATACACAGTGCTGAATTCTTCTCTACATGACCCCAGTGGTGAATCCACTGGTCCACTTTCCACAAAGTGATCTTGTTTCTTGGAAGAAAACAAGATCAAGGTGTAAAGTCCCTGACTCAGAAGTGATATGCTTTACTTCTTAATTCTGTCAACTAAAATTTAATTACACTGAACTTCAAGGGAGGCTGGCAGCCATCTGCCCTGCTAAGGAGAGATGGAAAACCAAAATCAGGTGAACAACAAGCAATCTGTGCCAAACACCTAAAATAAAAGGCAGAACATGAGGTATCAACCTACTCAAGTCATCATGGCATCTGAATTTTTTAAAGTTACATTTCCCTAATCTTTTCATGAACAAAGAAACATGAAATTATCATAGTTGATTTAAAGATAATCTAGTCCCCCCCCCATTTTCTTTCCTAGTTACATTTTTGGTGTCTTTGTGATTATACTGAGAAAGTGTCTCTGAGACAAAACAGAACTAACTGGCATTAGAATTATAAAATATTTTTTTTAATCTTTTGATAACTATATTTTAAAAATAGTATCAATTTGTACATGAAAGAAAAAATCTAATCCTAATACATCAGCTCATTTTATTCTTCATATTTTTTCTATACTTTAGGGCTCTAAGAAATCCAAATTCAAATTTAGCCTTCAATCTCTAGGCAAGAATAAGAGGATTCTTTACAGAATGTGTAGAACTTGATGGCGGAAGCTAGACGTTTTTTAAAGCAATTCAGGCTTCTCTTATTTCTGGTGAAATAGCTTAAGGAATGCTTTATTTTTAGTGAGATATATTTTTTACACCACAATATTCCACTTACTATTCAAAAAAATTTGAACTTGTTATTTACTATATAGTTTTCATTTCTCAATTATCGATCTCTTGTTCATTCACTTGCTTCTTGGTGGGATGGGTTGGCAGAGTGGCAATGTAACATGTGTGATATCATAAGCGAAATGAATTGCCAGTCCAGGTTTGATGCAGGATGCAGGATGATAGGGACTGATGCACGGGGATAATCCAGAGAGAGGGTGTGGGGCGGGAGGGTGGAGGAGGGGGTCGGGATTGGGAGTTCATGTACACTCATGGCTAATTCATGTCAATGTGTAACAAAACGAATACAGTATTGTAAAGCAAAACAAACTAAAAAATAAAAATTAATTAAAAAAAAACATAATTTAAAAACTTTTTAAATTATGGAAAATATTTTTCTTAACCATTCTCACTTGCTCTGAAGTAAGTATATAAAATGTGGGTTTTTATACACACACATATGTTTGTAGATAAAATATATAGATATGGATACAGAAATCTAGGTAATATTGGTGTCAATATACAGATAGATATAGTAATACAGAGATGGACAGGGATGTAGATATATATAATTCTACTCTGTACTCCTATATCTAATTTATGATATTGCCACTGATATTTACAGAACCTGAGTCCTATTAGAAAATGCATTGTACATTTATTAAAATTATGCATTAAACATGAAAGATTTTTAGATATAAACTTCAGTGATTATGTTTAAAATATTCATCATTCTTTGCTTTTAACTTGCTTAATTTGGAACTGGTATCGTTTTATCTATGTTGGAGGAGAGAAACATTGATTAAAAGCCTAGTATGCCCCATGTGTTTTATGTACCTGTTATTGAAGCCACAAAAATCCCACATGGTAGATAATATCATTACTCCTCTCTTTTTCAAAAGACGGGAAATTAAGTCAAGGGAGATTAAAGTAAACTAATAATTCTATTGAGCTAACAATTGGTGGAGTACCTGGTTTAAATTTTGGGTCCTTCCATCACAATATGTACATCCTCTTTGTAAATTACTGCTACATTTTCACTTGCATATTGAGCTACTAGTTTCTCATGCAATAGCAATGAAAATTATTTCAATAGTGTCTATTATATATGTGTATTAATACTGTATCTATCTCATATATTCAAAGCAGAATTTTATCAATAAACTGAACAGTTAACTTGATTTACTATTTCACTGAATTTAAATATTGTTGGTTACTACAATGAGGATTACATTTCCATTGAAAATAAATATTATTCTTCAAAAATTCTGCCATTTAAAGTGCAATTTCAATAAATGACTGTTAATTATTTTACTGAACACAGTGAGATATAATGAAGGATGTAACAATCATGGCAAAAATGCATTAATATTAAATATTTACTGCATAACTCAGTCTTATTGGACACAGCTGTCGATAAAATATGCCCTTACTGTTGACAAGTAGCTCCTGTGTTTTGCTTGTAGATTAGCTTGCAGCCCTGCTCTGTATTCTTTATCTTCATCACTGCACCAGTCCTTTAATTAGGCAGTGAAATCTTCTGCATAATGATTAGGAAATCATAGTTAAGAAGGTGTTACAAAGAGATGTTTCTGGAAGCTACTCAAAATAGCTCCATGCTTTGGAAATTTCTCCATGTACAGTATCAAGGAAATATGTTTGCATTTCAAAAGCAAGAGAAAACTGACCTTCAGTTAATCAGGTTTACTAAACTTTTAATCCTCAATCCTGAAATGCTGGGTGTAAACAGAAAAAGTTTTGAACCATGGTTAGCAAAAAATGGCAACTTTATTATTTAAACTGTGAAATGAGGTGGTGAACCACTTTTGTGGTAGGATGCAAATGGGTTTTAGATTCTAATAGAATACTTGAACTTATATGAATAAATTTGCTACTATTGCATGCCAATAAAATTTAAAAATATACCTTATAAAATTGAGAAACAAATCCATTTTCATAATTATCCCCTTACCAATACTTTAAAGTATGATACTTTAAAGTACTGATTTCAGAATCAAAATTTTTCATTTCAGAATTTGAAGATATAACTGACCAAGGTAAATGACATAAGACTCGTGAGTCAGGACATATTTACAGATAGTTTTATAATTATGGACAAATTATGCTAGTTATTAGAACATGTAACATTCAAAGTTATTGCTATTAGATAATACCAAGGAAGGAAAAATACTGACACTATGAAAAATAAGTTTAAGACATAAAAATGACCCCTCCATTTGTTTGTGTTATTTTTTATTTCTTTCATCAGTATCTTATAGTTTTCTGAGTATAGGTATTTTGCTTCCTTAGGTAAGTTTATTTCTAGATATTTTGTTCTTTTTGTAGCAATGGTAAAAGAGTTAATTTCTCTTTCTGATATTTTGTTGTTAGGATATAGGAATGCAAGAGATTTTCGTGTATTAATTTTGTATCTTGCAACTTTACCAAATTCATTGGTTAAAATCAGCAGTTTTCTGGTGGCCCCTTTAGAATTTTCTATATATAGCATTGTGATTTTGCATTCAAATCTGAGTCACAATGTGTATGGACTTCCCTGGTGGCTCAGATGGTAAAGAATCTCTGTAATGCAAGAGACCTGGGTTCAATCCCTGGGTCAGGAAGATCCCCTGGAGAAGGGAATGGCAACTCACTCTGGTATTCTTGCCTGGACAATCCCATGGATAGAGGAGTCTGTGGGCTACAGTCAATAGGGTCACAAAGAGGTAGACATGACTGAGTGCCTAACACACACACACACACACAAACTATATGTATAAAGTCTTTGAAAATTGAATGCAGTAATATAGTAATTGAACAAGATGTTCTTGAGTGCTGAGTAAAATTTGTTGGTTTAAGTGGCAGTGGGATTTGGTACTTCATTTCACCTTCTTGACTTGTTGGAAGAATTGACCAGATATACACCATCAAAACATCAAAATACCTGTGATGAACAATTTTATCATACAGTCAGTCACCATCTGGAGATAGTTGTAGATCTTTAAGTTTGTTGATGGTAACATTTGGGGAACAGTTCATAGTTTTTCTGTTTCTCATAGTTTTTTTTTTTTTTTTTTTTTTAATCTGGTTCAACTTTGGAGCCTATATTCTTTTTTAATCTGGTTCAATTTTGGAGCCTGTATTCTTTGCTACCAGGGCTTCCCTGATAGCAGTTGGTAATGAATCTGCCTGCACTGTGGGAGACCTCAGTTAGATTCCTGGGTTGGCAAGATCCCCTGGAGAAGGGACAGGCTGCCCACTCCAATGTTCTTTGGCTTCTCTTGTGACTCAGCTGGTAAAGAATCCTGCTGTAATGCTGGAGACCTGAGTTCGATCCCTGGTTTGGGAAGATCCCCTGGAGAAGGAAAAGGCTAGCCATTCCAGTATTCTGGCCTGGAGAATTCCATGGACAGTCCATGGGATCGCAGTCAGACACGAATGAGTGACTTTCACTTTCATTCTTTCCTACCAGGCAGTAAAGGGTAGTTTTCCAGTGTAAAGACTGTTGATCCAAGCTTTTTATATGAAAATATCAGTCTCTGTCACTTGGGCAAACTCTATAATATCTCTATGCTCCTGCTTTCTCATCTTGAAGATAAAAGTAATAAACTTGCTTCATTAGAGGTATACTGATGAAATGCATTAATATAGATTAAGTTCCTGGAACAGTGCCTGGCAAATGTTGGGCACATTTTTTTCTAGGCCGATGGAACTAACTAATGGATTGCTTTAGTTTGCTTTCTTGATGTATTTTCATAATGTTGTGTCATCGCTCCACAATCTAATGAAGAATATAAAACAGAATGGAAACCATTTAGAAGGGATAGTTAAATATTTGAAATAAAAATTTAGTTGCAGCATCCATGATGTATATTTGAAGTATTCTACTTTGTCCCAGACTCTCTCAATTCAGAGACTCTTTTGTTCACCTTTTCCAAGAATAAATCATCAGTTTTTACATGGGTAGAATGAGAGAGGGCATTTGTTAGTCTCTCAAACAGACATTAAGCCTTTTCACTCTCCCTTCCATTTGTATCAGTGAGGTTCCTCCAAAGCCCGAGATTTGGTGACATTTTGCTCTGCAAATCAATTTGGTTTGAACTTTACCAACTACCAGTTTAGGACTCTGTTCCATTCCAGGATCTAAGAAGCAATATACCGCATGTTCCTCTGTTTTCCAAATAACAAATATTCCTCCTCTTTTCCCCTCTCTTCTCTCCGCTATTACCCTTAACTTGAGCACTTAATGCTTTTTAAGAAAATTATGTACCTTTCACATAGGGCTTGAGGAGGAAGTGAAAAGTAAATGTGTCCAATAAAGCAGTTTGACACTAAAACCTAGAGGATACTTTCAAGTTTAGTTCAGTTCAGTTTAGTCGCCCAGTTGTGCCCTACTCTGCGAGCCCATGGACTGCAGCATGCCGGGCATCCCTGTCCATTGCCAGCTCCTAGAGTCTACCCAAACTCATGTCCATTGAGTCAGTGTTGGCATCCAACCATCTCATCCTCTGTTGTCCCCTTCTCTGCCTGCCTTCCATCTTTTCCAGCATCAGGGTCTTTTCAAATGAGTCAGTTCTTCGCATCAGGTGGCCAAAGTATTGGAGTTTCAGCTTCAACATCAGTCCTTCCAATGAACACCCAGGACTAATCTTCTTTAGGATAAATAAATTAAAAATAATAAATACCTTCAAATCAGTATCTAAAAATAATTGAGTATATTTAACGAGAGATTTCATGTTGTTTTATGAAAAACTCTGCTGATATTCTGCCACATTTTCCAGCTCTTTAGAGGGTGAATATTGCTCAAGAATATATATAGATTACTGCATCTTTATTCAGGCAGCCACTTATCCTAACCAGGGGCTTACATGAAGCCTTGATCATTCAGGTATTTGAGAGCCACTATTTTGCATACGCTCTTCATTTTTCCTTTGTGGCAGACTTTGAGTTATCTTGTTTATAGACTGTAGAAGCAACAGAATAATTTAAGATATGGAGACATATATTTTATTTCCTTTGCACCTTTTAGGCCACATAAGCAAGGCTGAAATTCTTTGGAGTTAGAATCTTATATAATTTCAATTAAATGTGGAAGAATAAACTTTTATTTTAAAAGTTTAACCTCATTTTATATTTCATTTTGTCAAGGTTGTTTCCACAATGTGAAATTAAGAGAGAGGGAAGCTAGTGGAAAGGAGATGGTATTAGTTTTCATACTTTTGTGGATACAAATTCAAACTTCTCTCATAATTTTTGTTAAAGTCAAGTTTAATAATAAGCATTAACTTAATTGTAATTTTTTTTTCTTTTCTTTCTTTTTTTCTAATCCATGGAGGGAAGGAGACATATGAGTATGGGGCATCACTTATTTCTACCTCTGCAGTCAGTTCTCTACTATTTGCCAAGGAAGAAATTATGCCAACTGAAATTATGTTGAATGGAGAGTACTCATGAGTTTCCATTTCTGTTAAGGAACTAGGAACTGAAAAGCAATTACCAGCTTATGGAGACAAGAACAAAAGACCAATATTAAGCAGTCACAAAAAAAACACTGATGCTGAAAAAGACTGAGGGCAGGAGGAGAAGGGGGTGAAAGAGGATGAGATGGTTGGATGGTATCACTGACTCAATGGACACAGGTTTGAGCAAGCTCCAGGGAGATAGTGAAGGACGGGGAAGTCTGGCATGCTGCAGTCCATGGGGTTGCAGAGTTGGACACGACTAGTAACAGAGCAACAACAATACCTCGAAATTTGAGCTCTCAGGTGGTTTATCTAAACTCTTTCAGCTACAGTTCTCTGATTAATATTTATCATTAAATATAATCCTTTCCTTGCATTCCTTAAGTATTGTTGTAAAGATCAAGTGTGTTTTTACTATCAAAAGAAATGAAAGCTTAAGTGATGACATGCAATATTTAAAAGTATTATTATATCTTCTTTACCCATATTTGTCAGAATTCTTCATTAAAACAGAAGCGACAGGATGGGTATATACACAGAGAGAAGGGTGGGGGAGGTGGTGCTGTGCTTAGTTGCTCAGGCTCAGTCATATCCTACTCTTTGTGACCCCATGGACTGTAGCCTGCAGGCTCTTTTTCCATGGGAATTCTCCAGGCAAGATTACTGAAGTGGTTGCCATTCTGTTCTCCAGGGGATCTTCCAGATCCAAGGATCAAACCCAGGTCATCTGAGTCTCCTGCAGAGCAGGCAGTTTCTTTACTGCTGAGCCTCTGGGGAAGCCAGATATCCACTTAGAGGGCTGTTTTGCAGTTAATGAGTGGATCTGTGTAAAGCACTTGAAACAGCTAGTAAATTGTAAGGACGCTATATATGTTATAAATTATTATTATCATAAAAATGATTTAGTCGGCATGTGACACAACTTTGTTACTCTGCTTCCTGGCCAACAGAAGAATTCCATGTGTTAATATTCCTAACCCACAGACTCACCATCCTTGGAGTTCAAGGAAGAATTTCACAGGTGTACTGTCAGGCGAAATAACAGTAACACATGACTGGCAGACACCTACAAAACTCTCCAGTCTACCTTAGTATTGAGAAAATAAATCTCCTTGTGAAGAATAACAAATGGAAGACTAAGGAGGTTCTGGTTAAAGGCATAGGGAATTTTTCCTTTCCTGCAAGTTTGTTTTCAGAGGTTTATTTGGCAGTGTAAGGGTTAAGCAAGTGTTCAGATTATTTTTAGATGATTTTAATATTGGCAGAGTAAGTATAGAATACATAGAAAGTTGAGAATTCAGCTATTTAGACCTTTACAGTTGAGGTTTGCCTCAGTTATTTAATTCCAATAGGAAGAAGCAGATGTTTGCCTGGGCATTGCCCTTCTTCTGGCTTGTGTGTATCTGACCTGTAATCTGTTCTGTTCGGCTCTGTGACTTTATCAATTAATGTATAGTGTTATGTTAACTTTTATACTGAACGTTCAATCCTGCAATAATCTAGAATTATAAATAATATTTATAATGGAAAGAAATTTTAAAAAGACTCATCTTTTCTACTTCTTTGATTGAGGACCCACATACAAGCTACATTTATCTGATTGGTTTATATTAGAATGTATTCATTCTTTATGTGTCCAGAATATGTGAAGTTTTTGCTAAACTACATGGATTTTTATGCAATAATGTATTGAGTTCTAAGGATTGTATCCATCCATAAGTAAAGACAGATCTACCTAATTATTTATGAATATTTTAGAAGCAAAATACTATGTTTATTTAATCATTTACAGTGCTCAGATTAAAAAGAATGTTAAGCTCTAAAATTAATGGAAATTTATATCTATGAAGGAAAATTTTGAAAACCAAGCACTATTTTTGTTGTTTCAATTTTCTAAATGGATTGTTTCATTACTTTAATTAAAATCAATTGAAAGAGTTTATTATTTGGCAGAGCTAAAAATATTCAAAATATTCAGATTAGAATGTCTGTTATATTAATTGCACATGAGATACTTAGAAGAAAAAAAAAAAACAGAAACTTGAGTTCCTGCCTATCATCTAAATAAGACGAAATAATGAATCATTGAAGGAAAATTGTCTGCAGGTTGTCTATATTTCAATCTAATTATACACTACCTCAAATGATTCGCCAATCTATTGAGATGCCTATTTTGTTTTTCAAAAAGATATTTGCTTTAGCAGACCTGTTACTGCATCTATTGGGTAAAATTGTATAAATATATTGCATCTATTGGGTAAAGTTGTATTAGTATGCTGGCATACAAATTTTTGAGAATTGTTGTAAAGAGAGAGCGTCTTCATAAATCTTTATAAAAAGGGTAAGGGACGCTTTTAACTTTTATTCTAGCTTAACAATTACATGGAAATGTTTTCCAGTATTAAGTTATCTGTTTATGCTACTTTCTCTTTACCTTTAATAATACATACATTGAAGAAAATATTTCTCCACTTATGAAGTAATGTCATTTTTAAAGGAATATAGGAGAGCTCCAAGAGAGACTAGAGAAATGTCAGACTGAAGAGGACAGGTGAATAAATTGAGTTTCTGTTTTGTTTTTTGTTCACTCTTTCCTTTTAGACTTTTTCATGCCGCATACACATTACCTATTGTAGTCCAAGGTCAAAGATTTGCCAGTGAACACTACAAATAGCAGAGAAGAGCAGATTCTGCAAACTACACAACCTGTTAAAATCCATTCTTTCATTTTTATTAATCAGTCATATACACAATAGACTCTTATTCTTAATGCTTGGCTTGCAAAATAATTTAGAGTCACCGAAGGAGCAGAATCTACTTTAAAACTCTATCATTAAAGATAAATTATGCTAGTTTTGTCTGTCTGTCTACTTACTTATCTAACTATATCTATGAACATGTCTAAAATCTTAGGAGTGTGGATATACTTCTTTAATAGATATTTTAGACACCTTCGCACCCTTCCGCCTGCTAATTTGGGGAGGGGCAGTTACCACATTTCTGACAGATAATCATTTCCTCTCTATTTTGGAATTTAACATAGCCAGATAGGAAACCTCTTTAATGACCCTCTATTTTCAGCCCACATGGTTTGCAGCATGTTACATTGAACAGCAGATTAGTAGCTTGATTAGTTAAGACTTTTGCCTGAAGGTATAACCATTAGGTAAATGTTTTTCAAACTTGAAGAGGCAAGAATACCACATTGTCAAAAAATCATGTGTTTCCTTTCTATTAATGGCTAAAAAAATGTTAAAAGTTTACTTTTCATTGTTTAACTGGTCTCATCCTTTTTTTTTTTTTAAACATACCAGTATTTCTATTTATGGAAACTTCTTTATTAGTAGTCTTTTTTCTCCAACACCTGACATCAACCTCCTTGTATATTCAAGTAAGCAAGAGATTTAAGTGAGAGACAATTTATATAAGAAAAAAATGATATGTTAAAATTCCTAGAAGTGGAACTAAATGATACTGAAAATAAAGGTGGGTAGAATATCCATAGCACCTTTTGTAGATTATGGAAGAGTAGATTAGATCCTATTCCCATCTACGTATTATTATTTTTTCTGCATCCTCATGGAATTTACATTTAAAGGAGATAAGACAATACAAAGGAACAAGGTGATGTTATATGGTGTTAAGTGTTATAAAATAATAGAATGAAATGGAATGGTTTAGTCCACTTTTTCGAAATGTATATTTCTCTAACAATTCTTTAATGATTTTATCTGAGCTATCTAGATATTGTACTGGACTTTCCTCTTACAAAGATGATGGTAGAACCCTGCACTATATGTTCAATGAACAGATCACATAATCTGATATTTGAGTAGTTTAACAGCAGCTCCATCTGGCTCTGTCCTCATATATCATTCCAGTTGATGTTAGCAGCACAGTTTTAAAATTCTTAGGTACTTTAAGGTTTCATTTTAAAAACAGTTGGAAAGCTATTAAGAATTCATCATAATGCAAAGAGGAGATCTTTTGAAATATTAAATTATTGAACCCCTATATAGTTTTTCTAATAAGGCTTAAATATCTTCTTGATATGACAACTTGAAATGAAAGCTCCAGATAGAATGATTATAATCATTTCCAGACCATGGAGACATTTTATATAAAAGTTATTTATAAAACTATTTTCATGCATTTGATAAAGTTTTCCACAACATATTACATAGCAGTCTAAAGGCAAAATTATCAGTGTAGTCTAAAGTTCTCTGTCTGGAAATCTGTTGATTAAATGTGGAACAATTGTAACAATTTTTAAAATGAGATTTTTCAACAATGACAACAATGATGTGTTAAGCAACATGAAATCCTTTTGGCTTACATTAAATAAAAGAATTGAGCTCTTGATATTAATGATTTTGCTTTCAAATCTGAGTCACAATGTATATGGACTCCCCTGGTGGCTCAGATGGTAAAGAATCTGTCTGTAATGCAGGAGACCTGGGTTCCATCCCTGGGTCAGGAAGATCCCGTGGAGAAGAGAATGGCAACTCACTCTGGTATTCTTGCCTGGACAATCCCATGGATAGAGGAGTCTGTGGGCTACAGTCAATATGGTAACAAAGAATCAGACATGACTGAGTGCCTAACACATACACACACACAAACTATATGTATAAAGTCTCTGAAAATTGAAACCAGTAATATAGTAATTGAACAAGATGCTTTTGTGTACTGAGTAAATTTTGTTGGCAGTGGGTTTGGTACTTCATTTCACCTTCTTGACTGGTTAGAACAATTGGCAAGAAATTAAAAAAAAGAAGAAAGGTGTTGTGGGGGGAGCTTATCCATTTCCTAGAGTAGGAAGCAACCTGGGAATTATTGCAGAAACAAGTTTAATAAGTTATAAACATTATAATATTTTATTAAAATGAATCCTTCATTTTCCTAATGTCTTGAGATTGCCTTGAAATCTGATGAGTTGTAAAGCTAGAGAAGCAGGATAGATGGAAAACAAGAGATGGACTAAGGATGAGATACTGGACAAGGCCAAAGAAAAGTTGGCAGTATGAAATAGCGTATTGTTGTTCAGTTCAGTTCAGTTTAGTCACTCAGTCGTGTCAGACTCTTTGTGACGCTATGGACTGTAACAGGCCAGGCTTCCCTGTCCATCGCTAACTCCCATGGCTTGCTCAAATTCATGTCCATCAAGTCAGTGATGCCATTCAACCATCTCATCCTCTGTTTTCCTCTTCTCCTCCTGCCTTCTATCTTTCCCAACATCAGAATATTTTCTAATGAGTCAGTTCTTTGCATCAGTGGCCAAAGTATTGAAGCCTCAGCTTTATCATCAGCCCTTCCAATGCAGCCATGAAATTAAAAGATGCTTACTCCTTGGAAGGAAAGTTATGACCAGCCTAGACAGCATATTAAAAAGCAGAGACATTACTTTGCCAACAAAGGTCCATCTAGTTAAGGCGATGGTTTTTCCAGTGGTCATCTATGGATATGAGAGTTGGACTATAAAGAAAGCTGAGTGCCAAAGAATTGATGCTTTTGAACTGTGGTGTTGGAGAAGACTCTTGAGAGTCCCTTGGACTGCAAGGAGATCCAACCAGTCCATCCTAAAGGAGATCAGTCCTGGGTGTTCATTGGAAGGACTGATGCTGAAGCTGATACTCTATTACTTTGGCCACCTGATGCGAAGAGCTGACTCATTTGAAAAGACCCTGATTCTGGGAAAGATTGAAGGTGGGAAGAGAAGGGGATGACAGAGGATGAGTTGTTGGATGGCATCATTGACTCGATGGACTTGGTGTTGGGTAGACTCCGGGAGTTGGTGATAGACAGGGAGGCCTGGTGTGCTGTGGTTCATGGGGTCGCAAAGGGTCAGACATGACTGAGTGACTGAACTGAACTGAACTTCCAATGAATATTCAGGATTTATTTCCTTTAGATTGACTGTTGTGAACTCTTTGCCATCCAAGGGGCTCTCAAGAGTCTTCTCTAACACCACAGTTCAAAAACATCAATTTTTCAGTGGTCAGCTTTCTTTATGGTTCAACTTTCATATCCATACGTGACTACTGAAAAAACCATAGCTTTGACTGTACGGACATTTGTCAGCAACGTGATGTCTCTGTTTTTTAATGTGCTATCTAGGTTTGTCATAGCTTTTCTTCTAAGGAGCAAGTGTCTTTTAATTTCACGGCAGCAGTCACAATCTGCAGTGATTTTGGAGCCCAAGAAAATAAAATCTCTCACTGCTTCCATTGTTTCCCCACAATTGACAGTAGGAAATGGTGTATCATTGTTGTTTAAGTACTAAATATTTACAATGCACCAAACTTTATGTCAGGTTTTTTTATAAACTTTTATTACTCCTTGGACTACATATGTAAAGTAGCAAGTGTTAAAGCCATTGCACAGTGAAAAAGGTAGATATTGATTAGGAAGCCTTCCATCCAGAAGACAAGTTTCAGAAGAAATTTGACATAAGTGGAGTGATGAAGGGGAACTAAGCTGCTATGATATACCAGCCTGCATTAACTGTTCTATCTAACTGTATTACATAAAATCCTGACAATACTCTTTCAAAGGTGATATTTGCTCTTTCTAATTTTACATGAGATAAATAATAGACTCAGAAAGACACGCTAACTTCCCTAGATCACATAGCAAGATAGTACTATAGCAGGGACTCATTTTTAGATTTGTCAGTCTGCCAGTCCCTGCAGTTTCATGACACCTCAGTGCTTCCCCACCACTGCTTCTCCCTTGAATTGATTTCTAATGTCAGTTATTGAAATACTGAGTTTCTAACTTATTCACTCTAAGGCACAGATTGTCAGCTCTCTCTATAGTAGATCTGTCCCAATTACCTAGGCAAGTGTTACTGTATTAGGCAATAACTTACTAAAGTGTACTCTTACTGTCAACCTTCACTCCTAAACTTGGAGAAAAAGTGCTTTGTTTTATTTTCCCTGAATTCCAAAACTTCTGGCTGAAGTACAACCACATTTAGAATGCAAACAAAGATTGTTGTTGTCCAGTTAATTTGATGTGAAGTCTTGCTAGTTTTTCATTTATTATGTAACTTCTTGGTTTGTAGGGGACATAATTTTAGAGAATATTTATTGATTTTATGCCAATTTTAAAACCCTACATAAGGTGTAGAGCATTCAAATATAATCCTAATGTGAGTTCATGGCTTTAAGATAAAAGTAATTTTACCATTCTGATAGGAGAAGTGACCAAAATGCAAAGAGTAATATAAACATATATTGTTGTTTGAGTATTGTCTGTACCACTGGATCTTTCCAGATTTCATTTTTCAATGAAACTTAATCAATTTAATTTTACCCACTGCTACAATAAGTATTACAGAGAGTTTTGCTCTTTCAATTCCTAAATATAGCAATCTTCTTTGATTAGGTTGACCTGTAAACTATCAACATCTATATAATGTGTACTACTTTCTGTGCAGAATCTCGTGACAGAGTCATTTTGTCTTTTGAGAGAAAGATAGTGGCATAGTCAGTTTACTATAGATTCAGTTCAGTTCAGTTCAGTTGCTTAGTCATGTCCGACTCTTTGCGACCCCATGAATTGCAGCACGCCAGGCCTCCCTGTCCATTACCATCTCCCAGAGTTCACTCAGACTCACGTCCATTGAGTCAGTGACGCCATCCAGCCGTCTCATCCTCTGTCGTCCCCTTCTCCTCCTGCCCCCAATCCCTCCCAGCATCAGAGTCTTTTCCAATGAGTCAGCTCTTCGCATGAGGTGGCCAAAGTACTGGAGTTTCAGCTTTAGCATCATTCCTTCCAAAGAAATCCCAGAAGAGTTCACTCAGACTCACGTCCATTGAGTCAGTGACGCCATCCAGCCGTCTCATCCTCTGTCGTCCCCTTCTCCTCCTGCCCCCAATCCCTCCCAGCATCAGAGTCTTTTCCAATGAGTCAGCTCTTCGCATGAGGTGGCCAAAGTACTGGAGTTTCAGCTTTAGCATCATTCCTTCCAAAGAAATCCCAGGGTTGGTCTTCTTCAGAATGGACTGGTTGGATCTCCTTGCAGTCCAAGGGACTCTCAAGAGTCTTCTCCAACACCACAGTTCAAAAGCATCAATTCTTCGGTGCTCAGCCTTCTTCACAGTCCAACTCTCACATCCATACATGACCACAGGAAAAACCATAACTTTGACTAGACGGACCTTTGTTGGCAAAGTAATGTCTCTGCTTTTGAATATGCTATCTAGGTTGGTCATAACTTTTCTTCCAAGGAGTAAGTGTCTTTTAATTTCATGGCTGCCGTCACCATCTGCAGTGATTTTGGAGCCCCCAAAAATGAAGTCTGACACTGTTTCCACTGTTTCCCCATCTATTTCCCATGAAGTGATGGATCAGATGCCATGATCTTGGTTTTCTGAATGTTGAGCTTTAAGCCAACTTCTATTATATAATGAACAGATATAGAATAGCAACATTTTAAGGCAGATGAATGCATCATTTTATTTAAAAGCAAAGAATTCATATCCCTTGTATTGTTTTATTTTTTCTCAAAATATTTACATTAGCAATGTTATCCTTTAGTTTTGGTAAAACAACATTTTTTTCTTATAAACAACCCAATTGGAGTCTGAACTTGATTAAATTTCATCTTAAGATTTAAGGCCTATACTATCATACAAGAGAAGGTAGCAAAATAGAAATAAATGTAACAATGTTTTTAATTCCCAGTATATATTTGCTTACAAGTTTTAAATTTAATGATATAAATCTTTTAAATGGCTATAATACATATATATGGCATATATGTATATTGTATATTAGGGGTACATCATATCTTATGTCATATTGACATAAGACTTTGACATATTGACATATTGACTTATCTTATCTCATATTGACAGATAAGTAATCTTTTCTTCATTCTTCTTAACTCTCTACTGTGAATTCTATAAGATTGAATAGATTCTTATTTAAGTGAACAGCTTTCTTAGTTGGATATAATCTATTAACAGGATGACTATTAAGATGGTGAATAAAAACGCTGGAAAGATTTAATTGACAACTCAGGAAGGGCATTTTTATTTGTTTTCAACTTGGTAAAACTTTTGTGATTCCCAGCTGTAAACATGGAGGGGGGAGGTATGGGGTAAGAAACTTTTTCTCTATTATAATGAAGAGAATTACCACCAAGATTTTAGGGGGAAAATGATTTCGTATCCCCTAGCATAATGTCAGCTGGTGCTTGTGGTGAAGAACCTGCCTGCCAATGAAGGAGAAGTGAGAGACAGGCTTTCAGTCCCTGAGTTGGGAAGATCCCCTGAAGGATGGCATGAAAATCCAATGCAGTATTAGTGCCTGGAAAATCCCATGCACAGAGCAGCCTGGCAGGTTACAGTCCATAGAGTCACACAGGTCAGGTGCGACTGAAGCGACTCAGCACTCACCCAGCACAGTGTCAGATTCTTTCAAGTATATTTAAATTCTTGTGCTAGAATTTCTGTCATCACAAGATGACAATCAAAGTGAAACTTTCTTTTTTCAGGTATTGAAAAGAATTTCATTTTTTTATCTTACTCTTAAAATATAAATACTCTGATGAACACTCTGTTGATGTTATGAGTGTTTTTTTGTGAATTGGGGAAAAAGTCATACTTCAAAAGAAGTCAGAGTTGAAAATGCAAAACAATAAACAGAGATCAATGGGACAATGTACACTGTTATCCTTCCTATTGGGCGATTTCGTATGCTACAAATGTAAAAAGGGAAAGTGTACAAGATGATTTGACGTATTAGAATACTCGTTAGAGAAAAAAAGACTTTTTGTTAATGTTTAATGATTTTTTTTGTTTCACTTTATTTTTTTTCATTAATTTTTATTTTTTAGTTTGTTTTGCTTTACAATACTGTATTCGTTTTGCTCTACATTGACATGAATCAGCCACAAGTGTACATGAACTCCCAATCCAGACCCCCCTCTCCCCCCTCCCGCTCCACACCATCTCTCTGGATTATCCCCGTGTATCAGTCCCAAGCATCCTGCATCCTGCATCGAACCTAGACCGGCGATTCATTTCACTTATGATATCATACATGTTACACTGCCACTCTCTCAAATCATCCCACCCTCTCCCTCTCCCACAGAGTCCAAAAGGCTGTTCTATACATCTGTGTCTCTTTTGCTGTCTCGCCTACAGGTTTATCATCACCATCTTTCTAAATTCCATATATATGTGTAAGTATACTGTATTGGTGTTTTTCTTTCTGGCTTACTTCACTCTGTATAATCGGCTCCAATTTCATCCACCTCATTAGAACTGATTCAAATGTATTCTTTTTAATGGCTGAGTAATACTCCATTGTGTATATGTACCACAGCTTTCTTATCCATTCATCTGCTGA
>SJXQ01005719.1:0-42388 GCA_006408695.1 Aepyceros melampus
CAAGCCTCGGGTGGAAGTGGGTTAAAGAGTTGAAGAAGGGCAGTGTAGTTTTTCTATATCCTTTTGGAAGGGTTTGTTATGTGTTAGATCTTGACTGAACTGTTTTACATGCATGATCATGTGTGATCCTCACCAATCAACAATCCTAAGAAGGAGTCACTACTGTTATGCTATTTTATAAAGGAAGAAATAGAGACTTGGAGAGGTTACATGGCTTTTCTAAGGTCAAAGTGTGATGGAGCAGAATACAAGCCCAGGCTGTCTGACCTAGAGCCTCTCAGTTTTTAGCACAACTAAAATCACCTGGAATACTTACTAAACCCAAGATCCCAGACTATATCCTCAGATTCTGACCATCAGTATGTGAGCAGGGAGTTAATATTCAGGATTTCTAATAAGCTCTCTAGTCATGCTGCTGCTAGTCCTTGCCCCAGGCCTATGGTTATTGCAAGACCCACATTCCTTTTAAAAATATTATATTTATTTATTTTAATTTTGGGCTGTGTTGGGTTTTCATCGCTGTGTGGGCTTTTTTCTAGCGGTGGCAAGCAGGGGCTTCTCTCTGGTTTTGGTGTGCGGGCTTCTCATTGTGGTGGCTTCTCTTGACTCAGAGCACAGGCTCAAGGGCGCTAGGGCTTCAGTTGCTGCGGCATGTGGGCTCCTGGGCTCCAGAGCACAGACTCAGTAGCTGTGGTGCACAGGTTAGTTTCTCTGAGGCATGTGGGATCTTCCTGGATCATGGATTATACCTATGTCTCCTGCATTGGCAGGAAGATTCTTTCCCACTGAGCCACCAGGGAAGTACCCCCAGGCCCACACTCTTAAACAGTAACTGTGAGGCTTTCTCTCACCTCCTCTCTTCACCTCCCCACCATCTCTCCTCCAGCAGAGAGGGAGCCAACCCTGCCTAACTCTGAGTTTGCAACCCCGTGTCTCATGCTGGCTGGTTCTCTACTGAATCCAGCAGGTTAAGATTTTACATCTCTTTGTTATTTTGTGTGTTCGGGAGAGGGAGGCAGGGGTGAGGTTGTAATCATTGCTTTGTGCTCCAAGTAAACACACTTCAGATCTATGCATTACCCCACAACATGCAAGCAACTGAGAATAGCCCGGGCTCCTGTGCGAACTGAGGCCCTGCTCTCCCCACTGCCCACTGGATATGGGCTACCAAACTACTAACAAGCCATGTGGATGTTGAAAATTAACCTCAGTGCTTCATGAACAACTCCTGTGTATAACCTGAGCACAGCTTTCAGTGTCTCATCCCTTGAGAGTGGGTGGTCTCTTGAGTGGACACGTTCAGGTTCACATTTTCTCCGGAAATAACCAGATTGAATTGACAGGTTGAACTGTGTCACCTGGTCCTTCCTCACCCAGATGTCTGCAGAGGCTCTGGAAAGTGCTGGCATTCCCAAAGGGATGGATTCTACAATCCTGGCTGCAGGAGAGGGTCCAGCATCAACTCAGCATAGCCCGACTCCTGCTCTTCTGGCTTTGCCATCCCTCTCCTGCTAGGCAGGGATGGTCACCTTGACCTTCCTTCCTGGGGGGTGGGGATGATAGAAAAGTGATTGCGGAGCGCCTAGAAAATAGCCAGTGCTGCCCAAGAGTGTGATGATGACCGTACACCATGCCACCACAGCTGCCCCCTGCAGGGGCTTCCCTGAATTAAAAGAAGTTGCAATAAATCACACCCACTGCAACGCAGTAGGGGGTTCATGCTCTCCAGGCCTTCTTTTTTCTCGTGCGTCTAGGGGAAGGCTTTCCATAGACAGGGAAGGACAGTGATTCCTTCTGAAAAAACAACACTCAGAAGAATAATTTCTATTTAATAAAAAAAAAAAAAAAACTGACTGAAGTTTAAGGATGCTTCCTGTCCAGTCTATAGATTTCATCACAATAAGTGTGTCTAAGAGAAAATACCCATCTGGCTCCTCTTGTATAAAAGACAGTGAGGGAGACAAGGGCAGAGACTCAAAGGCTGTGGGCAGTGATGGGTTGCCATTGCCTCCAGTTTGCTGTTTGGTTTTATATTACTTATATTAGCCATGCAAAACTAGTAAATGTAGTCCTCAGCACTTGACTTGGTCACCTAAGGAGGTGCCAGAAATTAGCATGCAAGTAAGACAGAACAGGAATAAGCAACAGCAGCGCTAATGTTTTAAGTGATCTTCCCATGTAATTACAATTTGTTTCATCACAGTCATTACACGTGGCAAATTAGTGAAGCTGAGATTAGGGAGCTTTGCTGGGAGGGACTGTGACAAGATTATAAAAGCTATAACTTTTACTTAGGAACATATATTGAGCATCTATTTTGTGTCTAGCACTGGATTTGTCATTGTTGTTTTTTGCTAAGTCGTATTGGACTCTTTTGCAACCCCATGGACTGTAGCCTGCCAGGCTCCTCTGTCCGTGGGATTTCCCAGGCAAGAATAATGGAGTCGGTTGCATTTCCTTTTTGAGAGGATCTTCCTGACCCAGGGATTGATCTCTCGTTGCTTGTGATTCCTGCATTGGCAGGTGAATTCTTTACCACTGAGCCACCTGGGAAGACCCATTATGTCATTAATTTTCTGATAAACACCAATGTTTCTCAAGCATGATACTAGGATCTCCTCCCAACCCCTAAGTAATAGGATCACCAGATGCCTGATACAAATACAGATTCTTCAGCCCACCGGGAGCAAAACCACAGGGTGAGAGTTTTGGGAGTCAAGGGCCTTGGAATCTGTATTTTAATGAAGCAAAGTGATTCTTGCAGTTATTAAATTTTAAGAGCTACAGAGGTAAGTTCTCCTTTGGGGGATACCCTGGGTGCTTCCACGCCATCGTGTGAATCTCACCCTCTTATGTACGTCAGATGAGATGATGTATAAGGAAGCATTCTTTAGATGGTAAAGTGCAATATATATTCAGTATACCTACCATCAACTATTTTATATTAGTTTGTAGTTGAATCATGAGATGTTAGCTATCTAAGGAAAAAGAGACTTATAAATGCCAAAACATCATCAGATCTATAGCAATATTATTGTTCCAATTTGAGTATCTTTATAGACAATTTCAATGGACTTGCTAGAAATGCTATCCATAACAATCCTTGTTCATTCTGTCTATATTTCTAGTAAAAGTAGTAAAAGGTAATCCTGTGATTTTGCTGATAATATCCATTTCCTTTCTAATTTCCTGTGAGTGGGATGGTATAGTGGGAAGAGCTCAGACTTTAGAGAAAGACCCATCTGGATTTGTCCTGCCTCTGTGACTTACTAACTATGGGAATTAGACATGGAATTTTCCTTACTGTCCCTCAGGTGTTTCATCTGTAAAATGAGAACTGAAATGCCTGTTTTATAAATGGGTGAATTAAGAGTACAGCAGATGATGTCTGGGACACAGACCTAAAGAAATAGTTACTATTACTGGTCTTTTGAATTATATCTTTCTCCTAAATTTGATACCATAGTGGCAGTTGACTCTTTTATAATTTTGTCACAGTCCTTCCAAGCAAAGCAACCCCCCCATCTCAGCTTCACTAATTTGCC
The DNA here is from genome assembly GCA_006408695.1 of Aepyceros melampus. Taxonomy (NCBI): domain Eukaryota; kingdom Metazoa; phylum Chordata; class Mammalia; order Artiodactyla; family Bovidae; genus Aepyceros; species Aepyceros melampus. The sequence continues at coordinate 3,546 of SJXQ01005719.1, forward strand.
ACGTGTAATGGCTGTGATGAAACAAATTGTAATTACATGGGAAGATCACTTAAAACATTAGCGCTGCTGTTGCTTATTCTTGTGCTGTCTTACTTGCATGCTAATTTCTGTCACCTCCTTAGGTGACCAAGTCAAGTGCTCAGGACGACATTTACTAATTTTGCAGTGGCTAATATAAACAGGAAACAGGAGTGGGTGACTGTTTAACCTCAAAGAAATTATTCTCCTCCAGTTTTCCCTATTCCTTTAATATTGTGATTGATTTTCAGTCCAGTGGGAAAATGTAAAGAGTAGCCATGTATCACATATATATAAGCATGTCCTTGGCTAAGAGCAGGCTGTTTACATTATTCATTTTTTATAGTGAGAGTTTATAACATTTCATTAGTTTAGGAGGATTGTTATAAAATCTAGAGAATTAACAGAAAAATCAAGGGAGACTTCTATTGAGTATTGGTAAAATACCAGTTAAAGTGTACTTCTGGTTAAAATGAGTAATAAAAGTTGTCAGATCTAAAGTTAGTTGACTGAAATTTATTCTTAGTTTTACAATAGCTCTTAATCAAAAGGTTATGGCTATGAGGGTTTTCATGACAAAATATAGTATATATTTAAGTTTCATTGGTTGCAGAATTATATCAGATCTAACTGATGTAAATGTAAATTTATTCAGTGGAAAAAACCCCACTACCATAATGCATTCATTTGCATGTGCAATGCCAGTTCAGTCTTTCTCGGTTTTTTTTTTTTTTTCCTTCTTTAACTCTCTCCTTCCAAATGCTGTCATTCAAGATAGGAATTGATAGCAGCAAAAACATTCTAATTGAGATTTTAAGCTACATAAAAGATATAATTTTAGGCTCTGATTTGATTTCCTTACAAAAACGTCAATTTCCATGCTATATACCTGGTAGGAGCACACTTATTATGGTGACACTGAAATCTTTTTTCTTTGACTAATGAAAGCATGGGTTTTTTCCATGTTATCAGATCTCAGTTTTATTCTAATTGCAATAGTTGCTTTGAGGTTTGCCTCTTGTCTCTTTTTCTCTTATCCATCTGATTGCACATCCATTTTTAGGGAAAGGCAAACAATGATTCTGAAAAAGATTTGAACTATTAAATTTTTAAAAGAACAATGAGCCAAAAGCTTGTGGCCCAAGCTGCGCCATTGCTGTGAGTTCACAGGGCAGCCCTGGGGCTGGACTGCATGTCCTTGGACTCCGTGAGTGGAGGGGGCCTCTGGTGTCTGAATGTTCTGCTTCACTTTCCAGATCATGGGCATTTCAGTGGAACTTGTGGGTTATTGCCCCCTTTTTTAGAGCATGAGGTGGCATGGCAGGGGCTCCAGATCTGAGCTGGGACTGGAATTCTGGCAAGAAATCCTATATTTCAAAGAAGAAGAGCTGTCCCTGTCTCTGCCTATGTACTTGATCTTCCCTTGCTACAAAGCCAGCTTTTGGGGGGGTCTTCAGGACAGGGTACTGCTGCAGGACAGAGCCTCCTGCTGTCAGGCCACAGAGGTCCTGGGTCAGATAGAGCACTACGTTTAAACATGTCTTCTACCATACTCTTGGCAAGACCTGAGTTTTAAGTGGCTGGCTGCCTGGCTCCTGGTTGGAAATTTTCTGGTCATTCCTTGCTTGACATATGCATCCTCCTGGAGTTTAAATGAATGATCCACCCTTTAGATATGAAGTCCTTGAAACCCTGGGTCAGATACTATTGGTTCAGTTAATTCTCTCTGTTGATAGGACTTCCTAGAGGACCACCATATTAGTAGTCACAGCCTTAAGGACATTTACAAAAGAAGAAAGTGTTAAGGTATGTCTTAAGTATGATATAACATGTTACAGTAAAAACCTCTGTTTCCCAAGAGTTTCTCGAAAAAAGCTTTAGGAGCAAAACCTCCCTGGTTCAGGCACACTCTGAATGTTTTACACCTAGAATTCTTTCTTTATTACTGACTCTGGTTTCTGTAGTTTCTTGTTGAACATATCTCAAGAGCTTTCCTCAGTGAAAGACAGTGTTTTATGTGCATTTGTGATCAGTAGCTTTAGTCATGCCCAACTCTATGTGACCCTATGGAGTGTAGCCCACCAGGCTCCTCTGTCCAAGGGGATTCTCCAGGCAAGAATACTGGAGTGGGTTGCCATGCCTTCCTCCAGGGGATCTTCCCAACCCAGGGATCAAACCTGCATCTGTTGCGTCTCTTGCATTGCAGGCAGATTCTTTACCACTGAGTCACAGGGGAAACCCATAGAATTTATGTGCAGCTTCAGAGTCTCAGTTAATGCTTCAATTTATCTACATTTATATCATCTATGCTTACTTCTAAGATCATATTTTTCACACTATCTGAAAATTTCATTTTGTTCTTACTCTTCTCTGGTAGACTGTATGTTTTTCACAGTGAAGGCATCTCTCATTTTCCTTAGAGTATTCTGGTGTTAAGCCATTCCTAGAATAAGAAGTGTACCAACACAATGAATGAGTGAATGATTGAAGAAATGAGGCACTGTAATAATTACTAGAATTTTTAACTGTTAGGCATTCATGATGGGTTTGGTACCTAGATTTGCTTTTCTTCTGGGGTACACTGAAGAAGTTTTATATATATGGTATGAAGGTTTAGTGGCTTTTACTGGAACCAAGAAAAACCCCTGATACAACTCTCAAAACCACTCTCCGCAGGAAGGGCTTCCATGGTAAATGGGATTGGGCTCTCCAATAAAAGTTGTTATTACATCTTCTTACTCACTCATAAATCATGCAGGGCAAACTCCAGGTCCCTGTAGCCAACCAGGGATCTGGAGCTGGTAGCTTGGAGAAAGGCTGAACCTGAGAGCCGCCTTGCCTTGGGTACAATATCCATGGGGGTGGAAAGCAGAGGATAAGCCACTAGGGTGGGAGCACAGGGAGGATGCTGGCCCTGCTGTGGAGGAAAGAGATTGGCCTTGGCCTGGCCTGAGAACTGTGCTGTGTAAGAGGAAGTGCCTCATTCCTGTGGAATCCCAGGTGGTGCAGTGGGAAAGAATCCATCTGCATTGCAGGAGATGCAAAAGGCGCAGGTTTGACCCCTGGGTTGGAAAGATCCCTGGAGTAGGAAATGGCGATCCACTCCAGTATTCTTGCCTGGAGAGTCCCATGGACAGGGGAGCCTGGTGTTCTACAGTCCATGGGGTCGCAGAGATGGACACCATTGAGCACACACACACCTGTTTCTCTGTCATGACCCTGCCCACTAGTGCCCCAGTGGATGTCAGATTAGCAACTATGCTGGGAGGGAGAGCTAAGAAGAGGTTGATAGCAAGGCTGGGGGAAGATAATTTCCTTCCCTTTGCAGATTGAGGCAAGGAAGTGGCAGACACAGAGAAGGAGTCCCCTTCTTATCATAGATAAATCCTGGAGAAGGAAATGGCAACTTGCTCCAGAATTCTTGCCTGGAGAATCCCATGAACAGAAGAGTCTCAGTCCATGGGACCGCAAAGACTCCAACACAACTGAGCTACTAACACGTCCTTTTATAGATAAAACCCGGCATGGCCAATTTCTGTGGCCTTTAGAGGGGACTCCTGCTGACCGGAAAGATGAGCACAGAGGGTGAGTACATATTTCCCCGTTTCAAAGACAGCTATATTAGAAGGCAATGTAGTAATAACTTCTAAGAAAACAAAGAAACACTTCCATGGAAAATGTTCATATAAGGATTATAAGTGCTTACTGACTGATCAGTTATGCTTTCCTTTCTCTGGGGAACCTGAGAAATTTGGCAAAGAAAGCTCTGCCCAGGGAAATTTGGTAACACCCCAGGGAGATGAAATGCTGGGGAGTCTCTGCAGAGGCAAGCCAGCTTCTACTTTATGCAGCCATGAAACTGACAAGGTGCTCAGGCATCAGAAAAGGAGCACATTACAGCGCTTGTCCTTCAGTGTATCCTCTCCCTTATTTACATATTTCCCATAAAAGGTGCATCTTCAGAGTTCAGCTCCTAAAAGCGTACATGCTAATTTTTCTACAGATCTATTATGTATGAATGAGAAGAGTCTATTCTCTTCTCGATGTGTGGAGGATTTGTGCATGTAACCCCCTATTAGTGCTAATGGCAGATCTATGCATAATTTCCGTAACTCACAGAATCCAGGGCACCTAGCTAAGCCATATGCAATTACTTACGCACACAATGACAGGGAGCCTGTGCTGGGGCCGAGGAAACTGGGTTCAGAGGCTAGATTTCAAGTTCCCATACTTAGTGGTCTGTTCAAGAGAGAAGGGTATGTATAGAAGAGATTTGCTAATTTAAAAACACCTTAAAATGTTTCATGGCATCAGTTTGTTAAGAGAGCTCTCTGCTCTGTAAGACTGAACTGGTGGAAATCAGGGACTGGCATGGCTCTGTAGGGTGCCTGGCTCAGAGAAGGTGTGTGGGTTTAATGAATGAACAAAATAAATCTTTTGTTAGTAGGTTTGATGATTCTGTGCGTTTTGTTTCTGGTGTTCTCAATTTTGGCATTGGAGGCCATTAGCTGCTACTAGGTAGCACATTTCCTAGAAGTCAGGAAACTTACTTGCAATGTTACAATGAATCTTCTAACAACATTATTTTAGAGGGAGCTAAAGTTTGGAAAGCATAAGTTACTTTTCTAGGGTTTCACAGTAAGATTTATAACTTGAACTTGGGTCTTTTGTCTACAGTTCAGGCTCTTTCTACAACAGCTGTCTAATTCTGTTACACGACCCTATCCCCTTTTCTTGAACATGCTTTCTCCTCAAAAGAGTTGGCAATCCTGCCCAAATCCACTCATTTATACCCACACCTATGCTGATCTAAATATAAAACTTACATTTATGATCAGGTAAAGATATCCCAATTTTTGTCATATCTTATTTTAATAGGAAAACAGATTCCAGCAAGCGAATATTACCAGCTTACAAAAAGGCACAGAATAGGTCACACAGAGCCTCGGTGGCATGGAATCCCATGGACTTGGATGCCCCCTCTCACTCCTTAGCTGGCTAAACTACATAACAAATGTGAGTTCTGTTGGAGGAACAAGAAAAAAATCGCTGTGAATAGAGTAAGAAGAAGAAGAAAAGGTGATTTAAGAGCCACTGCTTCTCTTTCTTGGATCTAAGTTGCAGCTGTTTTTGGCACACTAAATATAAATTCCCTCCGTTCATTGAATGACCTATTAATTGCAGACACAGATATATCACATTCTCCTGTGGCGTAACTGTCACATAAATTTTTGCTTTGCCAAAATTGGTGTTTCAGTTCAGTTCAGTCACTCAGTTGTGTCCTACTCTTTCCGACCTCATGAATTGCAACACTCTAGGCCTCCCTGTCCATCACCAACTCCTGGAGTTCACTCAGACTCACGTTCATTGAGTCAGTGATGCCATCCAGCCATCTCATCCTCTGTCGTCCCCTTCTCCTCCTGTCCCCAATTCCTTCCAGCATCAGAGTCTTTTCCAATGAGTCAACTCTTCGCATGAGGTGGCCAAAGTACTGGAGTTTCAGCTTCAGCATCATTCCTTCCAAAGAAATCCCAGGGCTGGCTGATCTCCTTCAGAATGGACTGATTGGATCTCCTTGCACTCCAAGGGACTCTCAAGAGTCTTCTCCAACACCACAGTTCAAAAGCATCAATTCTTTGGTGCTCAGCCTTCTTCACAGTTCAAGTCTCATATCCATACATGACCACTGGAAAAACCATAGCCTTGACTAGACGGACCTTGGTTGGCAAAGTAATGTCTCTGCTTTTGAATATGCTATCATGGAAAAAGCAAGAGAGTTCCAGAAAAACATCTATTTCTGCTTTATTGACTATGCCAAAGCCTTTGACTGTGTGGATCAGAGTAAACTATGGAAAATTCTAAAAGAGATGGGAATACCAGACCACCTGACCTGCCTCTTGAGAAATCTGTATGCAGGTCAGGAAGCAACAGTTAGAACTGGACATGGAACAACAGACTGGTTCNGCTGGTCTTAGGGAACCACTGGCTTAGAGGCGGGAAGCCTCCATAGAGACACTCAGGATCCTGACCACAAAGCTCTGTGCCTCCTTGGTTGTGTAGTTTGTACCAGTGGGTCTTTGCTTTCTGTTCATCAGAATGGGGGAGAGGCCCCAAGGGGCCCTTGCTCATAATATATACCTGCGCCTGCCAGGTCCAGTGTGCAGGGGTGCTCACATGCACTTGGCTGAAATGAACTGCTGTCGTGGTATCGATCTTAGGAGAAGCTTTAGGTCAGAGATGTCCTAAAGGGTCAGAAGAATGGGGCCACTTTCCAGGCCCCTCCACTGATGGAGAGGCTGCTGATGGAAGGGTGCTCAGTGTATTTCCTGCTACAGATTCTGTTGAATAAAACTGCTCTCTGACATTTCTTTAAACCACATAATACATCCTTTTAAAAACATTAGGTGTGCTGTGCGGTCCGTCACGGCCTGAGAGGGCATGAAATGGCTCCACGTGGCAGCAGCACCCAGCCTGGCACACTCGCCCCTCACCCCCCAACACTCGGGAGCCTTCCTTGTGCCCAGCTCTGCAGAAATGGCCCAGGGCGTGGTGGCAAACGGAAGATGGTTTAGAGGAAATCTGTGATTTAGCTTTAACTAGAAATTGCTGATGTCGCTCAACAATTTTCCTAGGTCAACATGATGCCGGGACTTCCTGGCAGTCCCGTGGTTAAAACGCTGCGCTACCAGGGCCCCGGGCGTGGGTGCCACCCCTGAGGGGGACACTGAAATCCCATATGCAGCGGGGCACAGCCACACACAAAAAACATGGTGCTAATTGGTTTAGGGGACAGACATCGCCCACGGCCCTGCCGGTGCTTCCTGCGCTGAGGCGACAGCCCCTCACCCCCCAACACTCGGGAGCCTTCCTTGTGCCCAGCTCTGCAGAAATGGCCCAGGGCGTGGTGGCAAACGGAAGATGGTTTAGAGGAAATCTGTGATTTAGCTTTAACTAGAAATTGCTGATGTCGCTCAACAATTTTCCTAGGTCAACATGATGCCGGGACTTCCTGGCAGTCCCGTGGTTAAAACGCTGCGCTACCAGGGCCCCGGGCGTGGGTGCCACCCCTGAGGGGGACACTGAAATCCCATATGCAGCGGGGCACAGCCACACACAAAAAACATGGTGCTAATTGGTTTAGGGGACAGACATCGCCCACGGCCCTGCCGGTGCTTCCTGCGCTGAGGCGACGCCTTTCTCCCTCGCCCAGTTAAGAGGCCCCAGGAGGTCACCTGACCCGCGGTGGCCAATCGGAGGCTAGCGGTAACTGATGACGTCGCTCGCGCGGGGCAGAGCCCCACCCCTGTTGTTCGGGCGCAAGGATGTCTGATTTGGAAGTCGGGAGACCTGGGTCAAGTTCACAGGGAGGTGGCGCCAAGACGAGGCCGCGGGGTCTGTGTGCAAAGCAGTAGAACCCAGTGATGCAGAGGAAAGTGGAGATTTGCCAAGGTACCAAGGGAGAGGCGCTCCAGCTGGCGGAGGGAGGCAGGGTGTGATGCGGCGGGCCGTTTGTGTGGGCCAGGGCGCTGACTGAGCCTCTGTTCTGCAAACCCGTGGAAGGGGCCTAACCCAGGACCTGGTGCCTAGGCTTAATATCCCAGGTAGTTTTGAACACCAAGTACTTTATTGTCACTTGTAAGAAAAGCTACACCACTGCCAAGGTTCACGTCTGACTTCTACTTTCTGGCTGCTCAGCCTTGGGGAGACGACTTGACTTCTCTGAACCAATGCTGACCAGTGCCTGGAGCAGAGATGTGCTCAGTTAAGACCTCTTCGAAGTCCTGACCCTGTCAGCTGTGTCTCAATGTCCAATCTTACAAGACACCTGAAATCCAGTCAACTTTAACTTAGCAGTTCTTCAGCTTGGATTCAGTGAGGTAGAATGCATGACGGGGGTTTGTAAACTGCAAAGTACTGCCTGAGTCAGTTTTTTTCAAAGTGAGACTTCTAACCAGTAGGGTCAGCATTGCTTGGAAGTCTGGGCCCCACACTGGACTTCTCAGCTAGGAGCTTGGCTGTGATCTTGTTGTAAGGAGCCCTCCAGAGGTCTCATGGAGACTCCTCCCAGACTTCAAAAGGAGCTGTAGCTTTTGTTTTGTGGCAAACAAATGTTCCACATTCTATTTCACCAATTTGCTTGATAGTAAAAATGACCGAGAACAGCTGTGAAAAATAGATTCTTTTTGTAATGAAGTATATCCATAGTTTAGGTTCGGTTCAGTTCAGTTCAGTTGTTCAGTCGTGTCCGACTCTTTGTGACCCCATGAATCAGAGCATGCCAGGCCTCCCTGTCCATCACCAACTCCCAGAGTTCACTCAAACTCACGTCCATCAAGTCAGTGATGCCATCCAGCCATCTCATCCTCTGTTATCCCCTTCTCCTCCTGCCCCCAAACCCTCCCAGCATCAGAGTCTTTTCCAGTGAGTCGACTCTTCACATGAGGTGGCCAAAGTACTGGAGTTTCAGCTTTAGCATCACTCCTTCCAAAGAACACCCAGGGCTGATCTCCTTTAGAATGGACTGGTTGGATCTCCTTGCAGTCCAAGGGACTCTCAAGAGTCTTCTCCAACACCACAGTTCAAAAGCATCAATTCTTCGGTACTCAGCTTTCTTCACAGTCCAACTCACATCTATACATGACCACTGAAAAAACCATAGCCTTGACTAGACAGATCTTTTTGGCAAAGTAATGTCTCTGCTTTTCAATATGCTGTCTAGGTTGGTCATAACTTTTCTTCCAAGGAGTAAGCATCTTTTAGTTTAATGGCTGCAATAACCATCTGCAGTGATTTTGGAGCCTGAAAAAGTAAAGTCTTACACTGTTTCCACTGTTTCCCCATCTATTTCCCATGAAGTGATGGGACCGGATGCCATGGTCTTACCTTTCTGAATGTTGAGCTTTAAGTCAACTTTTTCACTCTCCTCTTTCACTTTCATCAAGAGACTCTTTAGCTCCTCTTCACTTTTTGCCATAAGGGTGGTGTCATCTGCATATCTGACATTATTGATATTTCTCCCAGCAATCTTGATTCCAGCTTGTGTTTCTTCCAGTCCAGCGTTTCTCATGATGTACTCTGCATAGAAGTTAAATAAGCAGGGTGACAATATACAGCCTTGACGTATTCCTTTTCCTATTTAGAACCAGTCTGTTGTTCCATGTCCTGTTCTCACTCTTGCTTCCTGACCTGCATATAGGTTTCTCAAGAGGCAGGTCAGGTGGTCTGGTATTCCTNGGTGACAATATACAGCCTTGACGTACTCCTTTTCCTATTTGGAACCAGTCTGTTGTTCCATGTCCAGTTCTAACTGTTGCTTCCTGACCTGCATACAGATTTCTCAAGAGACAGGTCAAGTGGTCTGGTATTCCCATCTCTTTTAGAATTTTCCACAGTTTATTGTGATCCACACAGTCAAAGGCTTTGGCACAGTCAATAAAGCAGAAATAGATGTTTTTTATGGAACTCTCTTGCTCTTTCCATGATCCAGTGGATGTTGGCAATTTAATCTCTGGTTCCTCTGTCTTTTCTAAAACCAGCTTCAACATCTGGAAGTTCACAGTTCATGTATTGCTGAAGCCTGGCTTGGAGAATTTTGAGCATTACTTTACTAGCATGTGAGATGAGTACAATTGTTCGGTAGTTTGAGCATTCTTTGGCATTGCCTTTCTTTGGGATTGGAATGAAAACTGACCTTTTCCAGTCCTGTGACCACTGCTGAGTTTTCTAAATTTGCTGGCATATTGAGTGTAGCACTTTCACAGCATCCTCTTTCAGGATTTGAAATAGCTCCACTGGAATTTCTTCACCTCCACTAGCTTTGTTTGTAGTGATGCTTTCTAAGGCCCACTTGACTTCACATTCCAGGATGTCTGGCTCTAGATGAGTGATCACACCATCGTGATTATCTGGGTCATGAAGATCTTTTTATGTACAGTTCTTCCGTGTATTCTTGCCACCTCTTCTTAATATCTTCTGCTTCTGTTCGGTCCAGACCATTTCTGTCCTTTATCGAGCCCATCTTTGCATGAAATGTTCCCTTGGTATCTCTATTTTTCTTGAAGAGATCTCTAGTCTTGGTGTATACCTTATGATTTTAAGGGCAAACGACTTCTTGATGTAATCTGAGTAACTGCATAGTTTTGCCTAATAGTTTGCTGTTTTCATAGTTCACATTCTAAAATTCTTTAATAAATTAATTGAAATGCCATTCTGTAATACATTATTAACAGTTAATATAATTAATGGATATTAACATTTGATTTGTCCTCACTGACAAATTACAACCCAGTATACTTGGTACTTTCTGCACTTGTGGTACAGAGTTATAACACCAACAGTCCATCAGAGAAGTCTTGCCACTCTATGACATCTCAGTTCAGTTCAGTCGCTCAGTCGTGTCCGACTCTTTGCGCGCCAGGCCTCCCTGTCCATCACCAACTCTCNTACTTCATTAAGAGAAGGCAATGGCAAGCCACTCGAGTACTCTTGCCTAGAAAATCCCATGGATGGAGGAGCCTGGTAGGCTGCAATCCATGGGGTTGCGAAGAGTCGGACACACTGAGCGACTTCCCTTTCACTTTTCACTTTCATGCATTGGAGAAGGAAATGGCAACCCACTCCAGTGTTCTTGCCTGGATAATCCCAGGGACGGCGGAGCCTGGTGGGCTGCCGTCTATGGGGTCGCACAGAGTCAGACATGACTGAAGTGACTTAACAGCAGCAGCAACTGCATACGTCATTAAAGTTATTATAAGATGATGGTTACAATCCCCTGGAATGTATAGCAGGTCCTTGTTGTTTACCTGTTTACACACAGTAGTTTGCATCTCCTTATCCCATATCCATAACTTCCTCTCCTCCTTTCCCTCTCCCCACTGGGAACCACTTGGTTGTTTTCTGTGTCTGTGAGTCCGTTTTGTGTATATTTGTTTACATTTGCTTACATTTGTTTATATTATTTTTTTAGATTCTGCACATAAATGAAATCATGTAGTATTTGTCTTTTTCTGTCTGACATTTCACTAAGCATTATACTCTCTCCAGATCAATTTATGTTGCTGGAAATGGCATTATTTCATCCCTTTTCTTGACCGAATATTATTCCATTGTCCATGTATTTTATATTTATTATTAAAATATATGTTTATATACATATACTATGCACACCACTCCTTTCTTTTCCGTTCATTTGTGGCCAGGTGCTTGAGTGGTTTCTATATCTTGGATATTGTAAATGATGCTGCAGTGAACATTGGGGTGCATGTATCTTTTCAAATTAGTATTTTCATTTTTTTCTCAATCTATATACTCAGGAATGGAATCCCTAGATAGTATGTTCTATTTTTATTTTTTTGAGGGAGCTCTGTACTGTTTTCCGTATTGGCTGCCCCAATTTACATTCCCACTAACAGCATAGGAGAGTTTCAGTTTGTCTACATCCTCACAAGCATTTGCTTTTTTATCAACTTTTTGATGATGGTTATTCGGGGATAAGGTGATAACTCATTATTTGCTTTGCATTTATCTACTAACTATCAGTGTTGATCATCTTTTCTTGTGCCTGTTGGCCATCTTTAGATAGTATGTTCTATTTTTATTTTTTTGAGGGAGCTCTGTACTGTTTTCCGTATTGGCTGCCCCAATTTACATTCCCACTAACAGCATAGGAGAGTTTCAGTTTGTCTACATTCTCACCAGCATTTGCTTTTTTATCAACTTTTTGATGATGGTTATTCGGGGATAAGGTGATAACTCGTTATTTGCTTTGCATTTATCTACTAACTATCAGTGTTGATCATCTTTTTCTTGTGCCTGTTGGCCATCTTTATATCATCTTTGAAAAAGTGTCTAATTAGGTCTTCTGCTCATTTTTTAACTGGGTGGTTTGTTTTCTTGACGCTGAGTTGCATGATCTGTTTATATATTTTAGATATTACTCCCTTGTTGATTATATCATTTGCAGATATTTTCTTCAATTTTATTGGTTGTCCTTTCATTTTGTCAATAATTTCCTTTGCTGTGCACAATCTAAGTTTAAGTTGATCCCATTTGTTTATTTTGCTTTTATTTCTTTTCCATTATAGACAAAAAAATACATTGTTACAATATATGTCAAAGAGTTTTCTGCCTATGTTGTCTTCCAGACTTTTATGGTTTCATATCTTTAATCCATTTTTAATAGATAAAATTAAATAAATGTCTTTAATCCATCCATTGAGTTTGTTTTTCTGTATGGTGTGAGGAAATGTTCCAATCTCATTGTTTTGCATGTAGTTGTCTAGTTTTCCAAACACCGCTTATTAGAGAGACCGTCTTTTATTCAGTGTGTATTCTCGCCTCCTTTGTTGCAGGTTAATTGGCCATGGGGCAAGTTTATTTCTGTGCTTTCTATTCTCTTTCATTGATCTATGTGTCTGTTATTGTGACAGTACCATGTGTCTTTTATTTCTGTGAGTTTGTAGGTTATCTGAAGTATGGAGGATGAAACCCCCAACTTTATTCTTTCCCCTCAAGATTGCTTTGGCAATTTGGACTCTTTCATAGTTCTATATGAATTTCAGGATTCTCTTTTCTTTGCTGTTGTCATTTAGTCGCTAAGTCATGTCCTGCTCTTCATGACTGGAGCATGCCAGGCTTCCCTACCCTTCACTGTCTCCTAGAGTTTTCTCAGACTCATGTCCCTTTAGTCAGGCCACCCAGCCATCTCATCCTCTGTCATCCCCTTCTCCTCCTGCCCTCAATCTTTCCCAGCATCAGGGTCTTTGCCAGTGAGTCAGCTCTTCACATCACATAGCCAAAGTATTGGAGCTTCAGCTTCAGCTTCAGCCTCAGTCCTTCCAGTGAATATTCAAGGTTAATTTCCTTTAGGATTGACTGGTTTGATCTCCTTGCTGTCCACAGGACTCTCAAAAGCCTTCTCCAGCACCACAGTTTGAAAGCATCAAATCTTCATCACTCAACCCTCTTTCTAGTCCAACTCTCACATCTGTACATGACTCCTGGAAAGACCATAGTTTTGATTATATGGTTGTTGGCAAAGTGATTTCTCTGCTTTTTAATAAGCTGTCTAGGTTTTTCATAGCTTTTCTTCCAAGGAGCAAGTACTTTTAATTTCATGGCTGCAGTCACCATCTGCAGTGATCTTGCAGCCCAAGAAAATAAAGTCTGTCACTGTTTCCACTTTTCCCCCATCTGTTTGCCATGGAGTAATTTGACAAAAGGGCTTCCTAGGGGCACTCAGTTCAGTTTAGTTCAGTCACTGAGTCACATCTGACTCTTTGCAACCCCAAGGACTGCAGCATGCTAGGCCTCCCTGTCCATCACCAACTCTTGGAGTTTACTCAAATTCATGTCCATTGAGTTGGTGATGCCATCCAACCATCTCATCCTCTGTCACCGCCTTCTCCTCCCACCTTCAATCTTTCCCAGCATCAGGGTCTTTTCAAATGAGTCAGTTCTCTGCATCATGGTGGCCAAAGTATTGGAGTTTCAGCTTCAATGTCAGTCCTTCTGATGAATATGCAGGACTGATTTCCTTTAGGATGGACTGGTTGGATCTCCCTGCAGTCCAAGGGACTCTCAAAAGTCTTCTCCAACACCACAGTTCAGAAGCATCAATTCTTCTGTGTTCAGCTTTCTTTATAGTCCAACTCTTACATACTTACATGACTACTGGAGAAACTATAGCCTTGACTAGACGGACCTTTGTTGGCAAAGTAATGTCTCTGCTTTTTAATATCCTGTCTAGGTTGGTTATAACTTTTCTTCCAAGGAGAAAGCATCTTTTAATTTCATGGCTGCAGTCACCATCTGCAGTGATTTTGGAGCCCGAAAAAATAAAGTCTGACACTGTTTCCACTGTTTTCCAATCTGTTTCCCATGAAGTGATGGGACCAGATGTGATGATCTTAGTTTTCTGAATGTTAATCTTTAAGCCAACATTTTCACCCTCCTCTTTCACTTTCATCAAGAGGCTCTTTAATTCTTCACTTTCTGTCATACTTAGGGGGCACTGGTGATAAAGAATCTGCCTGCCAATGCAGGAGACCATAAGAGACTCAAGTTAGATCCTTGGGTTGGGAAGGTCCCCTGGAGGAGGCCATGACAACCCACTCTAGTATTCTTGCTAGAAAATCACATGGACAGAGGAGCCTGGCAGGCTGTAGTCCATAGAGTCAGATACAATGGAAGCCACTTAACATGAACGCACACACAATGGGACTGGATGCTATGATCTCAGTTTTTTTGAATGTTGATTTTAAGCCAGCCTTTTAACTCTCCTCCTTCACCCTCATCAAGAGACTGTTTAGTTCTTCATTTTCTGCTATTAGAGTTCAGTTCAGTTCAGTCGCTCAGTTGTGTCTGACTCTTTGCGACCCCATGAATTGCAGCACGCCAGGCCTCCCTGTCCATCACCAACTCCTGGAGTTCACTCAGACTCACACCCATCGAGTCTGTGATGCCATCCAGCCATCTCATCCTCCGTCGTCCCCTTCTCCTGCCCTCAATCCCTCCCAGCATCAGGGTCTTTTCCAATGAGTCAACTCTTCGCATGAGGTGGCCAAAGTACTGGAGTTTCAGCTTTAGCATCATTCCTTCCAAAGAAATCCCAGGGTATTAGAGTGGTATCATGTACATATCTGAGGTTGTTGATATTTCTCCCAGCATTCTTAGTTCCAGTTTGTGATTCATCCAGCCTGGCATTTTGCATGATGTACTATGCATATAAGTTAAATAAGCAGGGTGACAGTATATAGCCTTGACATAGATAGTCCTTTCCCAGTTTTGAACCAGCCTGTTGTTCCATGTTCAGTTCTAACTGTTGCTTCTTGTCCCACATACAAGTTTCTCAGGAGAAGGTGTTCTGGTATTCCTATTTCTTTAAGAACATTCTACAGTTTGTCATGATCCATACAGTCAAAGGCTTTAATATAGTCAATGAAACAAAAGTAGATTTTTGTTGAGGGGTGGGAATTATCATGCTTTCTCTATGAATCAGTAGAGGTTGGCAATTTGATCTCTGGCTCCTCTGCCTTTTCTGCATCCAGTTTGAACACATGGAAGTTCTCGATTCATATACTGCTGAAGCCTAGCATGAAGGATTTTGACATTACCTTTCTTGCTTGTGAAATGAGTAACTGTATGGTATTTGAACATTCTTTGGCATTGCCCTTTTTTTGAGATTAGAATGAAAACTGATCTTTTCTAGCCCCGTGGCCACTGCTACGTTTTCCAAATTTGCTGACATATTGAGTGCAACACTTTAACAATTAATCATCTTTTAGGATTTGAAATAGCTCAGCTGGAATTCCATCACCTCCATTTGCTTGATGCGTAGTAATGCTTCCTAAAGCCGACTTGACTTAACACTCCAAGATGTCTGGCTCTAGGTGAGCGAACACACTATCATGGTTATCTGGGTCATTAAGACCTTTTTTGTATAGTTTCTTTGTATATTCTTGCCACCTCTTAATCTCTTCTGCTTCTGTTAGGTCCTTGCCGTTTCTGTCCTTTGTATCTCCAAAATTTTTGAAGAGATTTCTAGTCTTTCCCATTCTGTTGTTTTCCTTTATTTATTTATTTATTTTTTTTGCATTATTCACTTAAGAAGGCTTGTTTCTCTCCTCTTGGTATTCTCTGGGACTCTGCATTCAGTTGGATATATCTTTCCCTTTTTCCTTTGCCTTTCACTTTTATTCTTTTCTCAGCTATTTGTAAGGCCTTCTCAGAAAACCAGTCTGCCTTCTTGCATTTCTTTTTCTTTGTTCTAGTTCTGTGAAAAATGTCATTTTTACAGGAGGATCTTCCTGACCCAGGGATTGAACCCTCGTCTCTTGTGTCTTTTGCATTGGCAGGCAGGTTCTTTACCTTTAGCAACATCTGGGAACCCATATATTATTGGACTTGGTTTCCTAGTATTTTGTTAAAGATTTTTGTGTCTATATTCATCAAAGATACTGGCCTGTAATTTTCTTTTTTATCTACTGTCATTGATTTTGGTATCAAGGTAATGATGGTTTTGTACAATGAATTTGGAAGTATTCCATCCTCTTCGCTTTTTTGGAATTGTTTGAAAAAGATAGGTGTTAGTTCTTTATATGTTTGGTAGAATTCCCTTATGAAGTTGTCTGATCCTGGACTTTTGCTTCCTGGGAGTTTTTAAGATTTCAGTATTAGTAATAGGTCACTTCAAATGGTCTGTTTCATCTTTCTTCAGTTTTACAGGGTGTATATTTCTAGATTTTCCACACTGTTGGCATACAACTGTTTGCAGTATTCTGCTGTAATTGTTTTGTATCTCTGTGGTCTTCTTGTTATTTCTTTCATTTTTTGTCTTTGTTTGGGTCCTCTCTCTTTTCTTTAAGACAGGCTAAAGATTTATCAGTTTTGGTTATGTTTGCAGAAAACCAGCTCTTGATTTCATTGATCTTTTCTATTTTTTAATTTTCTCCATGACATTTTATTTCCTTCCTCCTGTTGACTTTGTGCTTTGTTTTTCTTTTTCTTAATTAATTCCTTTAGGTTTTAGGTAGGTTGGTTGTTTGAGACTTTTCTTATTTCTTAATGAATGCCTGTGTTGCTATAAACTTCCCTCTTAGAGCTGCTTTTTCTGCATGCCTAAAATTTGGATGGTTTTTCCATTTCATTTATCTTGAGCTATTTTCTATTTTTGTCTTTGTTTGGGTCCTCTCTCTTTTCTTTAAGACAGGCTAAAGATTTATCAGTTTTGGTTATGTTTGCAGAAAACCAGCTCTTGATTTCATTGATCTTTTCTATTTTTTAATTTTCTCCATGACATTTTATTTCCTTCCTCCTGTTGACTTTGTGCTTTGTTTTTCTTTTTCTTAATTAATTCCTTTAGGTTTTAGGTAGGTTGGTTGTTTGAGACTTTTCTTATTTCTTAATGAATGCCTGTGTTGCTATAAACTTCCCTCTTAGAGCTGCTTTTTCTGCATGCCTAAAATTTGGATGGTTTTTCCATTTCATTTGTCTTGAGCTATTTTCTGCTTTCCTTCTTGATTTTTCTTCATTGACACTTTGGTTTTTTAATAGCATGTAATTTAGTCTCCACATGTTTATTCTTTACCCATTTTTCTTTCTGTAATTGATTTCTAATTTCATACCTTCGTGGTCAGAAAAAAATGCTTGATGTAATAATTTCTATCTTCTTAAATTTGTGGAGACTTGTTTGTGACCTGGTGTGTTATCTATCCTGGTGAATGTTCCATGCACACTTGAAGTGAATGTGTATTTTGCTGTTTGGAGATGAAATGTTCTATAGAGATCTATTAAGTCCAGCTGACCAACTGTGACACTGAAGACTACTCTTCCCTTGCTGATTTCTGTCTGAACGATCCTTCGCTGATATGAGTGGGGTGCTAAAGCCCTGCGCTGCTGTTGTGTTATTTTCAGTTTCTCTCTTTTTGTCTGTTTGTTAGTATTTGCATTTTATGTTTAGGTGCTCCTATATTGGGTACATATATGTTATCAAGTATAGCGTCTTTTCTTGTACTGATCCCTTTATCATGATGTAACACCCTTCTTTGTCTTTTGTTGTAAGTTTTGTTTTAAAGTCTATTTTACCTGATACGATGACTGCTACCTCCACTTTCTTGTTGATTCTGTTTGCATCAAATATGTTTCTCCATTTGTGTCTTTAGCTCTGAAATGAGTTTCTTCTAGGCAGCATATAGATGGATCTTGTTTTTTTTGTTGTTGTTAATTTTTTCTTTGGCCACACCATGCAGCATGCAGGATCTTAATTTCCACCAGGGATCAAATCCACAATGAAAATGTAGAGCCACAACTGCTGGACTGCCAGGGAAGTCCCAGGGTCTTTTTTTTTTTTTTTCTTATTCAATCAACCTCCTATGTCTTTCGATTGCAGTATTTAGTCCATTGACCTTTAATGTAATTGTTGATATGTATGTACTTATTGCCACTTTATTACTTGTTTTCCAGTTTTGTGTAGTTCTTCTCTGTTCATTTCATCTCCTTTTTGTTTCTTCCTTTGTGGTTTGATGATTTTCTTTAGCAGTATGCTTGAGTTCTTTTCTTTCTCGTTTGTGTATACCTGTTGTAAGTTTTTGATTTGTGGTTACCATGGGATTCATACATGTTGAACTATAACTATGTCTATTTATTTTAAATGTGTAGTCCTTTAAGTTCAAACACATTCTAAAAGATGTACATTTTTACTGCCCTCCCTCACATTTTGTGTTTTTCATGACATATTTGACATCTTCTGTTTATCCTTTAACTTGTTTATTATAGATTTAATTGCTTTTTAATTTTTTGGGTCTTTTAATCATTGTACTGGCTTATTTAGGTGGTTGATCTTTAATCCTTATTATATATTTTCCTTTCCTGGTAGGATTTTCCCTTTCCTATAGATTCTTCTTTTCCACTTAGAAAAGATCCTTTAACAGTTCTTTCAGGGTAGATTTATTATAGTATTAATGAACTCTTTTAGGTTTTGCTTATCTGAATTCTTTATCTCTCCTTCAATTCTGAATGATAACCTTGCTGATAGAGTGTCCTAGGTTGAGGTTTTTCCCTCTCATCACTTTGAATATATCACGCCACTCTCTTCCAACCTGAGATGCTTCTGCAGAGAAATCAGCTGATAGCCTTATGGGGGTTCCCTTATAAGAGACTGGTTTTCTTCTTGCTGCCTCTAGAATTCTTTTTCTTTAATGTTTGCTATTTTAATTATGATACGTCTTGGTGTGTTTCGTTTGGGCTCATCTTCAGGATTCTCTGTGCTTCCTCTACTTAGAATCTATTTCCTTCTTCAGGTTTGAGAAGTTTTCAGCCATAATTTCCTAAAATATGCATTCCCCTTGTCTCTTCTCCTCTGAGACCTCTGTAATGAAACTATTGTATGCTCACTGTTTTCTCAAAAATCTCCTAAATTTCTTTTAATTTTTAAAATTTGTCTTTCTGTCTGCTTTTGTTAAAGTGGAAGCAGTGACAGATTTTATTTTCTTGGGCTAGAAAATTGCTGTCAACAGTGACTACAGCCATGGAATTAATTAAAATACACTTGCTTCTTGGAAGGAAAGCTGTGACAAACCTAGGCAATGTATTAAAAAGCAGAGACATCACTTTGCCAACAAAGGTCTGTATAGTCAGAGCTATGGTTTTTCCAGTAGTCATGTACAGATGTGAGGGATGGACTCCAAAGAAGGCTGAGTGACAAAGAATTGATGCTTTTGAATTGTAGTGCTGGAGAAGATTCTTGAGAGTCCCTTGGACTGCAAGGAGACAAATTAGCCAATCCTAAAGGAAATCAACTCTGAATATTCATTGGAAGGACTGATGCTGAAGCTCCAATACTTTGGCTGTCTGATGTGAAGAGCCAACTCATTGGAAAAGACCCTGATGCTGGGAGAGATTGAAGGCAAAAGGAGAAGGGGACAGCAGAGAATGAAATGGTTAGATAGCATTACCAACTCAATGGACATGAATTTGAGCAAACTCTAGGAAATAGTGGAGGACAGAGGAGCCTGGCATGCTATAGTCTATGGGGTCACAAAGAGTCAGACACGACTAAATGACTGAACAACAATTTCTATTATTCTATCTTTCAGATCACGAATGCATTCTTCTGTATCATTTATTCTGCTATTCAGTCCTTCTAATGTATTTGTTTCATCTGTTAAATTCTTCATTACTGATTGTGTCTTCTTTATATTTTCTTGTTCCATGTTAAAGTATTCACTATTTACATCAATTTCATAATTCAGTTCCTGTTTTTATTAGCCAACCTTTACATTCTTTATCTGGTAGATATTTTTAAATTTCTGTTTCATTATTTTCAGGGGTGTTCTTTCTTTTTTTTCTCTTTCCATTGAGAGTATTTCCTCTGTCTCCTCATTTTGCTTAACTGTCTCTGTCTTTATGACTTTAGGTGAACAGTGGTCTTGAGGGGGTGCTTTTGTGAGGGAATGTGCCTATCAGATCTCATATGCCCATCACCATTGGTGGGAGGGCTGGATTTGATGCCACCAGCCATGCTCTTCCTCAGGCCGTCCTGGCAGCCCTCCCCTTGGTGGGGTAGAGATGGAGGGGCCAGAGCTGGGGCCAGCTGTGCGGTGCGACTTCCTCTCTGCTTGGTGAGTTTCACTGCCCTTTCAGGGCAGGGTCTGATCCCAAGTTGCTAGAGTGGAAGACTTGAGGGTTGGGTGCAGGCTGGTTCTGTTCCTTTTTTTTTTTTTTTTTTTTAAGATTTATTTGTTCACTTTTTGCTGTGCTGGGTCTTCATTGCTGTGTGCAGGCTTTCTCTAGTGCAGCAAGCAGAGTCTGCTCTTTATTGCAGTGCTTGGGCTTCTCATTGCAGTGGCTTTTCTTGTTGCAGAGCACGGGCTTTAGGTGTATGGGCTTCAGTCTCTGTGGCATGAGGGTTTAGTAGCTGTGGCTGTCGGGCTGTAGAGCGTGGGCTCAGTAGTTACGGTACATGGACTTAGTTACTCTGTGACATGTGAAATCTTCCTGGAACAGGAATTGAACCCACATCCCCATCCTCATTTTGCTTAACTCTCTCTGTCTTTATGACTTTAGGTGAACAGTGGTCTTGAGGGGGTGCTTTTGTGAGGCAATGTGCCTATCAGATCTCATATGCCCATCACCATTGGTGGGAGGGCTGGGTTTGATGCCACCAGCCATGCTCTTCCTCAGGCCGTCCTGGCAGCCCTCCCCTTGGTGGGGTAGAGATGGAGGGGCCAGAGCTGGGGCCAGCTGTGCGGTGCGACTTCCTCTTTGCTTGGTGAGTTTCACTGCCCTTTCAGGGCAGGGTCTGATCCCAAGTTGCTGGAGTGGAAGACTTGAGGGTTGGGTGCAGGCTGGTTCTGTTCCTTTTTTTTTTTTTTAAGATTTATTTGTTCACTTTTTGCTGTGCTGGGTCTTCATTGCTGTGTGCAGGCTTTCTCTAGTTGCAGCAAGCAGAGTCTGCTCTTTATTGCAGTGCTTGGGCTTCTCATTGCAGTGGCTTTTCTTGTTGCAGAGCACGGGCTTTAGGCGTATGGGCTTCAGTCTCTGTGGCATGAGGGTTTAGTAGCTGTGGCTGTCGGGCTGTAGAGCGTGGGCTCAGTAGTTACGGTACATGGACTTAGTTACTCTGTGACATGTGGAATCTTCCTGGACCAGGAATTGAACCCACATCCCCTGCATTGACAGGTGAGTTCTTAACTGCTAGACTACCAGGGAAGCCCCTGGCTCTGCTCCTTTTAAGCGTGTGTTTTTCCATCTCCCTGCACCAGGACCTTTGCCTCAAAGGAAGGAAGTGTTTACGACTTGGGTTGCTTGTGCAGAGTGACGTCCCATGTGCTGCCTTTGCCTGAGGCAGCGCTCAGACACAGCCTCAGGAGTGAGTCCTCTTTGTCCCTCACAGCTGATCTCTGCCCGCCCCACCCTGCTGTGGAGCGTGGATTCTCGGTGCTCACTGGCGGCGCACGGTGCTGTAGGGTCCGGGCAGCTTCTGGGGCACCCGTTGACTGCGCACCAGCAATGGCCTCCAGCACCACTCGGGCCCCGTGCTGGGGCTGGGTCGCCTCTGCATCCCTCCGCTGAGTCTTTCCCGCAGACGTGGCTGCTCCAGGTCCAGTGTCAGGGTGCGATGTGGAATAAGCATAGCCAGAGCATTTTCTTGACTTGAACTAGCGTACACAGTGGAGCGGTCACGGGAAGCCCACAGCCACGAGAGCAGCCCTCTCTCCACCCTGCCCCTGGGGCCAGCCAGCGCGCTCACTCCTCACTGTGAAGTCCAGGCTCCCCACAGCCCTTCTGTCTATCCCAGTGGTCCTCCCACCAGCCAAGGGGGCGCGGCTCCCTGATGCAGGCCCAGAGGACTGGAGCCGCTCACTCCCCAGGGAGAATCTCCACTCATGCATCTCCCCTTTCTTCTGGGGCCCCTCCCAACGACTCAAGTCTTGATTTGATGCTGTTTTTCACTCCTACCTAACTACGTGTGTATCTTGCTTACAGCCTTGCTTGTACAGGAGTCTTTCTGCCAGTTTACACTTAGGTTTCAGTGTGAATTATTCCATATGTAGGTGCATGTTTGACATGTTTGTGAGGGGAGGTGAACTCCACATGTTATTCCACTATCTTGATCGCTCCCCTAAAATTAGATTCTTGATCCCCACCACCGATGGTGGAACTGGGCTCCCCATTATAGAGTCAAGGGAATCATAGCCAGTGGCCTGAGAAGATAACGACAAGAATAAATACCCAGCCACAAAGAGTCCACTTCCAGCTGGCTACCAGAGCCAGGTTGCCTGTCTGTACCTCACGGAGGGTATGGCAAGCTGCCCCACCCTGCACGTTCCAGAAAACTCACAACCTCTGTCCCTGAGCCTAAGCTCTCAGGAGCTGGAGCCTCCCCTTCTGCTCTCTCCACACAGAGGGAGACCTTGCCCTGATCCATTGCCAGGAAATCCACTCTCTTGCTGAGAAAGAGAGATATATTCATATACATTTACAGAAATTGTAGTCCATGGTTTATAAGAAAATAGCCAAAACACTATCCACAAAAAAGCTTTTGATTTGCATGATGCCAGGCATCTCTCAAAGCCTTGACTGTCATTCCAGAGTGATGGTGGGACCTGGTAGGACATAGGTGGGCCAGGGGCAAGCCCTGTCACGTGCCCCTCACCGCTAGTCACTGCTGGTCACCGCCAGCACTTTCCTCCGCTGACATTGTACACACACCAGGCGCTTGCCTCTCAAACGACATGAATAAATACCCAACCACAAAGAGTCCACTTCCAGCTGGCTACCAGAGCCAGGTTGCCTGTCTGTACCTCACGGAGGGTACAGCAAGTTGCCCTACCCTGCACGTTCCAGAAAACTCACAACCTCTGTCCCTGAGCCTAAGCTCTCAGGAGCTGGAGCCTCCCCTTCTGCTCTCTCCACACAGAGGGAGACCCTGCCCTGATCCGTTGCCAGGAAATCCACTCTCTTGCTGAGAAAGAGAGATATATTCATATACATTTACAGAAATTGTAGTCCATGGTTTACAAGAAAATAGCCAAAACACTATCCACAAAAAAGCTTTTGATTTGCATGATGCCAGGCATCTCTCAAAGCCTTGACTGTCATTCCAGAGTGGTGGTGGGACCTGGTAGGACACAGGTGGGCCAGGGGCAAGCCTTCTCACGTGCCCCTCACCGCTGGTCACCGCCGGTCACCACCAGCACTTTCCTCCACTGTAGTTGTACACACGCCAGGCACTTGCCTCTCACCTATGGGGCCTGTTAGCAAGTCTAAAAATGGCCATGACATCATCGGCTGGTCTCGAGACCATGCTGGCCGTTAGTGCAGGACGCATGCCTGGGGGCTTGTGTTCTGGCAGCAAGGACACTGTACCGGGAAGCAATGTGTTCACTCAGAGAAGGCGCATGCTCCTGTTCTCCACCCACTGGGTCTCCATGCATTGATTCCCCATCTTTGTTATGTATGAGTCACATGAGAAGCTTGTTATAATGAAAATTCTGTTCAGTAGGTATGAGGCAGGAACCGAGATTGTGAATTTCTAAAATGTCTTATGAACCACATGAACAGCAATGATAAAAATTGTTATCCCCTGTTGATAGAAGATAAAAGTGAGTTTCAGAAACATCAGTGGACCTTCCCTTTGTCTCTCAAAGCTCTACAAGAAATCAGAATTTCAAACTAGCTCTCCAAGTGCCGAAACACATGGGTAGGAGGTGGTAGGTACTCACATCACTCTAAGAACCTACCCCCAGGGTGCTCCAGTCCCTCTCCTGAACTCTGGGCATCATTGTAATGCCTGTAATGTCTACATATGTTATCAACTCCACAGGACATCTGTATTTAGAGTGATTTAAGCAGTCAATTATAAAGACTTCTTATTCATTTATCTTTTAGTAAGTTTCTTTATTTATTTTTGGCTGTGCTGGGGTCTTTGTTGCTGCTTGGGCTTTTTCTCCAGATGTGGAGAATGGGGGACTACTCTCTAGTTACGATGCATGGCCTTCTCGTTGCAGTGGCTTCTCTGGTTGAGGAGCACAGGCTCAATAGTTGTAGTGCACGGGCTTAGCTGTTTTGCAGCATGCGGGATCTTCCCAGATCGGGGGTTGAACCCATATGTTCTGTGTTGACAAGGCAGATTCTTTACCACTGAGCCATCAGGGAAGCCCCTAAAGACTTTTTTAAAAACCAGGAAAAGAGATCTTTTGTACTATCCTCACACTTACTTGTGCGTGCTTGTTATACCTTTGTGTAGACACATATTTGGTGCCATTTTCCTTCTGCCTGAAGGAAGGGCAGCTTTTTTTGTGTGTGGTGAATCTGCTGATGTATGCTTTGAAAGCTTTTTCATGTCTGAAAGTTTTCATTTTCCTCATTTATTTAAAAAATACTTTATTGAGGTATAGTTAATTTACGGTATTGTGTTAGTTTCAAGTATACAGCAAAGTGATTCAGTTATATATTATAACATATATATTATACATATATATGTTATACATATATATCTGTTATATATTATACATATTATCTGTTCTTTCAGATTCTTTTTCATTATAGGCTAGTATAAGATACTGAGTATAGTTCCTTATGCTATACAGTAGGGCCCTGTTTATATTAACTTCAATTTTTTTGATGAATATTTTCACTAGACATAGAATTCTGTGGGGAGTTTCTGGTTTAATACTTTGGAGACATTGCTCTATTGGTTCTAGGCTGTGTGTCACCTGAGAGGGAGGTCCAAGAGGAAGGGGATATATGTATACACATAGCTGATTCACTTCATTGTACAGCAGAAACTAACACAACATTGTAAAGCAATTATATTCCAATAAAAACATGATAAGGTGAAAAAATTTATTTAAATGTGTTGGATATAATGTTGTGTAAATTTAAGGTATACCATGTGTTGACTGGTCTCAGGTGGCTCAGCAGTTAAAAAAAATCTGTCATGCAGAAGACATAGGTTCAATCCCTGGGTCGGGAAGATCCCCAGGAGAAGGAAGTGGCAAACCACTCCAGATTCTTACCTGGAAAATCTCGTTGACAGAGGAGCATGGCAGGCTCCATGGGGTTGCAAAAGAGCTGGATGCAACTTAGTGACTAAACAACAACAGCAACAGTAATGTGTTTATTTGGTTATATTTACATGTGTGTGTGTATATATATATATATAATATGATGTCTGTGTTCACTATACTGTCTGTTAGATTTCTGGGACACATTCATCTACTCATTGCAAGTTTGTCGCCTTCAACAACTTTTCTCCTGTTAGCACCACAACCAGCTCCTGGTAACCATCTTACTCTGTTTTTATGAATCTAGCTTTATTACATTCCACATATACGTGACATCATACAGAGAGGTAGACCTTGGAGATACTACAGGTTCAGTTCTAGACCACCACGATAAAGCAAATATCACAATAAAGTGAGTCACATGAATTTGTTTCTCAGTGCACACATGAGTTATGTTTAACTACACTATGGACTGTTAAATGTGCAATGGCATTATGTCTAAAAAAACAATGTTCATCCCTAAATTAAAAAATTTTTTTGCTAAAAAACACTAAACATCATCCGAGCCTTCAGCAAGTTGTAATCCTTTTGCTGGTGGAAGGTCTTGCCTTGATGTTGATGGCTGCTAACTGATCAGGGTGGTAAGTGATAAAGGTTGGAGCCGCTGTGGCAGTTTAAGACAACAACAAAGTTTGCCACATAAGTTGACTAATCCTTTCACTTGCATAGTCTGAGGTCATTGCAGGGCATAACACTGGACATAATATTGTGTAAATTTAGGGTATTTAATATTGTTATGTCTCAGGGAACAGGGAGGCCCGAGGAGAGGGGAAGAGATGGGGTAACAATCAGTTAGTGGGGCACTCAGGACACACTGCATTTATTAAGTTCGGTCTTATATGGCACAGTTTGTTGTGCCCAAAGCAATTACAATAGCAGCATCAAAGCCATTGATTACAAGTCACCATGACAATATGATAATAATGAAAATTTTGAAATATTGTAAGGTTTACAGGAATGTAGCACAGACACATACAGTGAGCAAATGCTATTGGAAAAATGGCACCAGGAGACAACGAAGGGTCGCCGTAAACCTTCAGTTTGTAAAAAGCACAGTGCTGGTGAAGCACACTGCAGTGAGGCACAGTGGGCCGCGGTCTGTGCTCTCCCCTCCCTGTCTGACTCAACCTCTGCATGCTTCTGGCAAGAAGTCTGTAGTCTACTTTGTTTTGTTGTGTGTGATGTGTTCTTTTTCTCTTGCTGCTTTCAGGATTTCTTTACTATCAGTTTTAAACAATTTGATTATGTGTGTTGACCAAAAACAATAAACTGAAGTCATTTCTACAACAACGTAAATGGATTTATTTGAGATTAACAAAAAGTTGCAATTTGGGGTCCACAACCACAGCAAACCAACTGTAAGGACCTTTGAGCCACAGAAAAGGCAGTGATCCATCTGCAGGGGAAAGGCTCAGTTGAGTGTGAAAACACAAAGATCATGACTAAAACATATTTATGTCCATGATATGGAGGAAGTTGATAAAATCTACTTGCAGACCTTGAATGATCCATCAAGCAGCTTAAAATGACTGGGAACAGTACAGGATTCCCTGACGTGTACTTTGAACAGTGAGAAAATGAGGTAGGCACGTTTTATAGCCTTGTTAATGTTTTCCTGCCAGATTTGCTCATGATGGCTATCATTTTGTCAGCAGATCAGTTTCAGTGCATGAACGATGCTGAGGAACGGGAATCTAGGTACTCCAGTAGGACTGGGTTGTTATATGGTCTGAACCAGAGCTTTCTTTTTTTATTGTACCAACAACTGTTGCTTTTTCTGATGTTTCTCGTTTCCTGAGGCCAATTTTTGGGCCCCTCTAACCCCAGTTTTCCTAAGTTATCATTTGGGAAGATATCCCTTTGGACTGTGATAAAGGTTTGCCTGCTATTGGTCCCTTTAAGGGCAGCATTGATTCAGAAACATAAGCAAAGTAATTTCCCTTATCTCCCAGAGAGTCAAGTTTAGAATTTTCCTGGAATGTTAATAATAGCTAAAGTGTCAGGTGAACGTATTACATTCAATTTCTGACCATAGGGGCCATTTAAAATTGTATTTCCACTGTAAGTAAGGAAGCCATGTTGCTACCATAACTTTCCAAAATCATGAGCTACTCCAAAAGTATATATAGTGTCAGTATAAATATTAGCAGTTTTGTTGCTGGCTAAAGTATACACTCATGTAAGAGTGTAAAATTCAGTCTGATGGGCTGACGTAGCCATAGGTAAATGTGCTGTCTCAGCATTAAAAGGAGTTGCAATAGTGTACCCCACACAGTATTTGCGGTCATCACCTTTTAAATAAGAACCACTAGTGGACCGTGAGAAGACAGCACTGCCAGGGAGCTGCGTATGTGCTCACTCACTAAGTGGTTTCTGACTCTTCTGAGACCCCATGGACTGTGGGCCACCAGGCTGCTATGTCCACGGCATTTTCCAGGCAAGAATAATAAAGTGGGTTGCCTTTTGGTCCTCCAGGGAACCTTGCCCAAGCCAGGAAGTGAATATGAGTCTCCTGTTTGGCAGGTGGATTCTTTACCACTGTGGAGTCTCCTGTGGATCATCATGAGCAGCCAGGAGGTGCTCTGCCAGTCAGTGCTAAACAGTAATGAGAGACTTTGTCGATGACGGAAGGGAAAAGAGTAGCAGAGTTAATGTTATTATGACACAAAGTTATGATGTCATAGTGTTAAAGGTTTATGTGAAGAACAATTAAAAACTGTCTTCGCAGGGATTGAGGCTGATGACAGAATTGTTGAGTGTGAGGACAGTTCAGAAGAGCTTCTGTGGAATAAGGTATAAGGATCAGTAAAGAGGGTCCCATGGTGATTTCCCTGTGGCCTCAACCAAAAGAGCAGTGGCCATAATGGCTCTAAGGAAAGAAGGATATCCTTATGCCACCACGTCTAGCTGCTGCCTATTAGACCCTAAGGGTCCGTGGTAGTCACCACACTCTGGGTGAGTACCCCAGGGGCATTCCCTTCTTTTGCATATTCGATTCGGTTCAGTCGCGCAGTCGTGTCCGACTCTGCGACCCCATGAATCGCAGTACGCCAGGCCTCCCTGTCCATCACCAACTCTCGGAGTTCACTCAGACTCACGTCCATTGAGTCTGTGATGCCATCCAGCCATCTCATCCTCGGTCGTCCCTTTCTCCTCCTGCCCCCAATCCCTCCCAGCATCAGGGTCTTTTCCAGTGAGTCAACTCTTCGCATAAGGTGCCCAAAGTACTGGAGCTTCAGTTTTAGCATCATTCCTTCCAAAGAAATCCCAGGGTTGATCTTCAGAATGGACTGGTTGGATCTCCTTGCAGTCCAAGGGACTCTCAAGAGTCTTCTCCAACACCACAGTTCAAAAGCATCAATTCTTCTGTGCTCAGCCTTCTTCACAGTCAAAAAGGAAAAGGGGGATCTGATAATTTGGATACCCAAGGACAGGTGGGATCATCAAACTATTTTTAGAACATTTAAGGTTATGTCACCAGTTCTTCCCCAAAATTATACTGGGGTTGTTACTGTTGAGTAAAATATACAGAGTTTGGCTTAAGAGAAATTGGCAAGAATACTGGAGTGGGTATTCACTCCCTTCTCCAGGGGATCTTCACAACCCAAGGATCGAACCCAGGTCTCCTGCATTGCAGGCAAATTCCTTTACTGTTTGAGCCACCGGAGAAGCCCAATAATCAATTACTGTGAGAAAATGTCATAGCTGGTGCTTAGTTTTGGGAATGGGGAAACTTCTTTTCAGTTCAGTTGCTCAGCCGTGTCTGACTCTTTGCGACCCCATGAACCCAAGCATGCCAGGCCTCCCTGTCCATCACCCACCCAAACTCATGTCTGCTGAGTCACGGAAACATAGGGCATTATGAAATTTCTCTGGATCTAGATGTAGCCCTGTTCTGATATCAGATGCCCTAAATATCAAATCTGGGTTTTGGCAGACTGCATTTTTTTTTTTTTTTTTTAGAACTTATGTCCTTTTAAAGCTAAAGGTTTTAGCAGTGGATGCTATCTTCTTGAAGGGAGGCTTGAGCAGGAGAGCAAAGAAGCAAATCCACACATTGCGACAAAGTAGAACCTCTGGGGAATTTTACATCATCCAGATTAGGTTTGTGAGAAGAACTCTCAGTAGAACCCAGAGGCTTTACTATCCAAGTCTTCTAATTGTCTTCACTAATGAAGGCATCTTCTCTAAATATGCCCTGCTGATTACACTTAAGAATTTACTTCCTGTGGGGAACTGATGTTATGAATAGTAGCACAGAACAGTGAGGAACAACAGGGTATTAAAGGATAGCAATGCTGTTTTTTACCCTGAGGACCTAGACAACCCTCCATCCTTAGGCTTTAGGTTTTCTCACCATTAAAATGGAAACATTTCAGGGACTAGTACAAGGGGCAACGATCTTCTGTTGATCTTCTATTATGGGCTTTTTACCTTGAAGAACTTCTGATTAATTCTGCAGAGAGACTTTGAGGGGTCTGTTTGAATCTTGATGAGAGGTGCACTGTGAATTTTGCCAACATCAGTTGGAAATTTTCCCCATGACTGTGGCTCCGATATAGTTAGGACTAGAAGAAACTCATTCCCCCATCTGGAGAAACGTTTCTCTAAGCTGAATAAGAGGGGTATTGGAAAGAGCCTGGTCCGTGGAGCCACGTGTCTAAAAATTGGGAGGACTGGGAAAGGCTGATTAGAAAGCTGAAGTACCTGAAGAGCTTAGATTTGTAACAGTCTTTTTCCTAATGTCCCTGGCTCCTTTTAACAATAGCAGAAACTAAAAGGGTTTTAGTTTTGTTCAGGCAACTTTTTCTGCTGGTGTTGAAGATAAGAACTTTGGTGCTCTTCCTTTGAGGGGACTCATCTAGAGAGTGTGAAAGAGCTGGTTTGCCAGACTAACCAAATCTGGAGTGAACAGTGCTTATTTATTTATTTTTTAATGTGGAACATTTTTAAAGTCTTTATTGCATTTGTTACAATTATTGCTTCTGTTTTATGTTTTGGTTTTTGGCCACCAGGCATAGGGAATCTTACCTCATTGACCAGGGATCGAACCTCAACCCCCTGCAGTGAGAGGTGAGGTCCCAACCACTGGACCACTGTCCTTATCCTGTTCATTTTTATTAGAAGGAAAAGTCCTGGGTCAGCCTATTAATAAGCAGAGTTAAAACTGTGCAGGTGGGACCCACATTTGAAGGAAGACTAGAATTTTCTGAAAACAATCTGAAGGTGGCTCAGACGGTAAAGCATCTGCTACAATGTGGGAGACCTGGTTTTAGTCCCTGGGTCAGGAAGATCTCCTGGAGAAGGCAATGGCACCCCACTCCAGTATTCTTGCCTGGAAAATCCCATGGACGGAGGAGCCTGGTAGGCTACAGCCCATGGGGTTGCAAAGAGTCGGACACGACTGAGTGACTTCACTTTCACTTTTCATAGTAGTCACAAACAGGGTCAGCTGATATTTTGTGCACAAGACTAAATTTTGTCCTAATAAGAGGCCTTAGAAAAGCTCCAGGGTTTGCTGAATGAAGTCACTGAGCAATTGCTTGAGCCTGATCCCATAATAAGTTAGTGGGCTGATCTCCAACTGTAATCCTGGAGACCTTTGGGGATTTTTCTCAATTAGTGGTTCTTATCCAATGCTGGGCCTGGCCTTCACTGAAAAGCATGTGAACCAGCTGATATAAGTTAGAGAAATCAGGTTGATAAGTTTGAATGACTATATTAAATTCCTCAGCAAATCAGTGAGGATTTCTCATTACTTTGGGAAAATATTTGACTATGGCTCAGTTCTGTTTTGGTTCAGGGAAGGTAAGAAATTAAGGGTTTAGTCTCTGGATCCTCAGAATGCTTAATTTTAAAGGAACTGACAAATCAGAAGGAAGAGGAATGGGGAGAGTTTCATAGAAGAGAGGAAGTTCAGCAAGAAAATTGGTGTTGGGGAATTGAAAATATAGGGAAGGTGTAGGGGTATACACAAGAAGGAGCACCGTGGTGCTGGAGGTGGAGTCTGAGACAGAGGAGCCAGGGAGGAGGAGGCTGAGTCTTAAGATGCCACCTTATCTTGCTTTAATCATTTGTTTGCCTCAGTTAATCTTTTGAAAATATTTTTAAAAAATTTAAGTGTAGTTAATTTACAATGTTATGTTAGTTTCTGGTGTACAGCAAAGTGACTCATATATATATATATATATTTTTTTTTTTCAGATTCTTTTCCATTGTAGGTTATTACAAGGCATTGAATATAGTCCCCTGTGCTATACACTAGGTCCTTGTTGGTTACCTATTTTATATATTGTAATGTATGTATTTTAATCCTACACTCATAGTTTATTCCTCTCTTCCTTTCCCCTTTGGTAACCATAAGTTTGTTTTCTATGTCTGTGAGTCTGTTTTGTAAATAAGTTCATTTGTATCATTTTATTAGATTCTATATGTAAATGATATATGATGGCATTTGTCTTTTTTTTTATGACTGCTGCTAAGTCACTTCAGTCTTGTCCGACTCTGTACAACAATTTCTAGGTCCATCCGTGTTGCTGCCAATGGCATTCTTTCATTCTTTTTTATGGTTGGGTAATATTCCATGGTATGTATGTACCATATCTCTTTATCCATTCATCTGTCAATGGACAGTTAGGTTGCTTCCATGTCTTTAAAGATTTTGTACAGCAAAGGAAACCATAAACAAAAGGAAAAGACAACCTATGGAATGAGAGAAAATATTTGCAAGCAATGTCCCCAACAAGGGATTGATTTCCAAAATATGCAAATAGATCACACAGCTTTAATATAAAAAAATAAAAAAAATGAGCAGAAGATCTAAATAGACATTTCTCTGCAGAAGACATACACAGGTGACCAAGAGTCACATGAAAGGATGCTCAACATCCCTGCTGGCTCAGATGGTAAAAAAGCTGCCTGAAATGTGGGAGACCCAGGTTTGATCCCTGAGTCAGGAAGTTCTCATGGAGAAGGGAGTGGCAACCCACTCTAGTATTCTTTCCTGGAGAAGTCTATGGGCAGAGGATACTGCCATGGAGTCACAAAGAGTTAGACACAACTGAGCGACTAACACTTTCACTTCACTGTTTATTAGAGAAATGCAAATCAGAACCAAAATGATGTATCAACTCACA
The DNA here is from genome assembly GCA_006408695.1 of Aepyceros melampus. Lineage (NCBI taxonomy): Eukaryota > Metazoa > Chordata > Mammalia > Artiodactyla > Bovidae > Aepyceros > Aepyceros melampus. The sequence continues at coordinate 35,767 of SJXQ01005719.1, forward strand.
CAGGTCAGAATGGCCATCATTTAAAAGTCTACAAATAAATTCTGGAGAGGGTATGGAGAAAAGAAGCCTTTGAGCAAGTGAGCAAGCTACGTTGATTCAGTTGTGTCTGACTCTGTGACCATATAGGCTGTAGCCCGCCAGGCTCCTCTGTCCATGGGATTGTCCAGACAAGAATATTGGAGTGGGATGCCATGCCTTTTTCCATGGGATCTTCCCAACCCAGGGACCAAATCCAGCTCTCCAGCATCTCCTGCACTGCAGGCAGTTCTTTACCACTGAGCCACTGGGGAAGCCCCATACACGGTTGGTGGGAATGTAAATTGGTGTAGCCACAATGGAGAACAATATGAAAGTTCCTTCAAAAACTAAAAACAGAGTTAAATATGTGATCGTGCAATCCCACTCCTGAGCATAGATCCAAAGAAAAGTGAAAGAAGGTGAAGTCACTCACTCATGTCCGACTCTTTGCGACCCCATGGACTGTAGCCTACAGGCTCCTCCATCCATGGGATTTTCCAGGCAAGAATACTGGAGTGGGTTGCCATTTCCTTCTCCAGAGGATCTTCCCAACCCAGGGATCAAACCCAGGTCTCCCGCATTGTAGGCAGGTGCTTTTACCATCTGAGCCACCAGGGAAGCCCTCCAAAGAAAACTACAATTCAAAAGATGTATGTACTCCAGTGTTCACAGAGATACTATTTACATTAGGCAAGACATGGAAGCAACCTAAATGCCTCGGTTAATGTCAAAATCTTATTTTGCAGAATCAGTTTTTGGCTCTGATAACATTTGGAAGCCTCAACATACCAATCAAAATAGATAATCCATTCAATTTTGGAAATTTTAGAGCTATAATTATCCAATTCAGTTTTAAAGAAAGTGAGTTTAGGAATTTCAGAGGTTCCCCATTATGGCCATTGATATTCTAAGCTGCCTTTGGTTAAGTCAGTCTGTTTAAGCTAGAAATGCACATGAAGAAAAACCAGTTTTTAAACATAAAATTAGCTGGGGTCCCTATGTTGAGGATGCCCTTAAAATACATATAACTGAGATCCAGTTTCTCAGTTTTTCTCTAGAGTATAAGAATAATTTCCAACTACCTCAACCAGCTCAAACAGCTCTAGTAACTCAATCAGCTGTAGACCTCATACTAATCAGTTCTAAGGAACAGTGTGGTCCCAAAAGAGCCAGGTGAAGGCTGCTCAACTCAGCTCTAATGAAGTAGCCCAGTCCCAGAGGAGTCAGGCTTAACTGCATAGCTCCAATGAATCAGTCCTGTTTCCAGAGGAATGGCACTCAGGCTAGCCAGTTCCCATTGGAATAGTATGATTCCAGAGGATTCAGGGCAAAATGCCAAATGAGCCCTCACATACAGAGCAAGACATTGATCTGGAAAGGACAAAGCTTTAAAATAGGTTCCAAATAAAACTGGAAAGCTTCAGAAAGCAAACAAGGTAGAGCTCAGATCCAGGAGAAAAACATAACCTCTCACCAGGTTAGTACCAGTGGGCTCATATGGATTGGTGCACCTGTTCCCTCACCAGCTTCAGAATGGTCAACAGTCTCCTCTGGATCCCTGTAGGAGCCACTGAAATGTTGATCTACAGCAAATAGACTGCCAGTTATTTCTGCAGAAAAACAGGCTTACTCAGGATCAACCAAGACTTGCAAACTGGGATCAGCCTCATTCAAGGGCCCCCACAGCAAGGAGAGGAGAACTCTTATAGAGGATAAGGGGGAAGTAAGAGAACTGAGTAAATAAAGTCTACCAGGGGAACTGAGAGGTCTAAGTCCAGAGGCTTTTCATCGACTGAATTGTGGCCATCTGTCATTGGCTGAGCTCTTGCCAGGCCAGAAGAGGAGTCTCTCTTTTTCCTGCTGGACGCTGTTGCCATCTTAGGGCATGGGAGCTTCCCCTCTGGCCTCTTGTCTCTATTTTAATTAAGGTCTTTGTTTATTATATTGTACATGTGCCTTAGCATAATTTTCTTCATGTTTCTTGTTTGGGGTTCTTTGAGATTGTTGGGTCTGTGGTTTTATTGTTTTCACCAGATTTAGAAAAATTTCAGCTCTTTTGCTTCAAAAATTGTTCCCTCTCTCCACCCTTTCACATCAAACTTGTGGAGTTGTGTTACACTCCTAAGTGCTCAGTGCCTGTTTCCTCGTCTGTGTGTTTCATTTTGAACAAGTCCTCTTGCTGTGTTTCCAGGTTCACGAGTCTTCTCTTCTTCAGTGTCTAATCCTATTTAGAGTTTTCTCACCGCCAGAATTTGATTTGAGTCTTTAAAATATCTGTGCCTCTCTTTAATATGCTCAATCTTGTTCTACTTTCTTGAACACATGGAAGGAATGCTAATGACTATTAACTGTTTTAGTGGTTCTGTCTACTCATTGTATCATCTGTGTCATTACAGGTCTGTTTCTACTAACTGATTAGATTGGTTAATTTATTTGGCTGTGTCTGGTCTAACTGTGACGTGGGGTCTTCATTGTGTCATGCAGGATCTTTCATTGCGGCGTGTAGGCTCTCTGGTATGGTGAGTGGTCTTAGTTGCCCTGAGGCGTGGGACCTTAGTCTCCTGACCAGGGATAGAACCTGCATCCCTTACATTTCAAGGCAGATTCTTAACCTCTGGACCACCAGGGAAATCCCCCTACTAATTGATTTTTATCATCATCATGGGATGTGTATTTAGGGTTCTTTGCATGAGTGATCATTTTTGATTAGATACAGACATCGTGAATTACATATTGTTTTCGTATGCTTGGTATTTTTTATTCCTGTAAATGTTTTTGATGTATTCTGTAATGCCATCGAATTACTTGGAACCAGTATGATACTTTTGAGGCCTGGAAGCTTGGTTAGATCCAAAGCAACCTTTTATCCAGAGCTCATGCTGCTTTATTTTTGAGCAATTTCCTGGGTACTTTACCCAATAGCTATTGCATTCTGACTTGGGGCAGGAATTGTCCTTGCCTCTATGTTGAGGGACAGCTGTGTTTCCTCTGCACTTTTGGGTGATTCTGGCTTTGGTTCAGTTTCCATCCGCATGTTCTGGTCAGTGTGTAGGAACTGATCTTCAGAGCTGCCCTCCCTCTCTGCAGACTCTCCTCTGTGTTTCCACATTCTGTGTGCTGTAACCACATGGTGTTCCTGCCCCTCTGCTCAGGGGGACTGTCGGGCCTGGCCAGATGAGTTCCTCCCTGATCAGATCCCTAGAAGCTCTCTGGGAAGGGTCCTACAGCCTCTGTGGAACTGACCTTATCCCTTCCCCCATTGGTATTCCTGTCCCTTTGGTGCCTGATGTCCAGTGTTGAAAAACCATTGTTTCACGTGTCTTGTCCATTTTCTTACCTTTTTCCAATGGCCCTGTTATTCCATCTTGGCCCAAAAGTGAAGTCCTTTCCTCAGTTTTGAAGACCTGTCCGCCAGGCTATTGATACTGTCAGCATTTGCCTCTATCACTTGGGTACCTGGGAACTTTGGGGTCACTTGTGTGCATCATATAAACCACAGGCAGCCTGGAGACATGCCACGGATGCACCTGTCCACACACTGCTGCTGCTGTGGCGGTCACAGGCAAGCCTTCCTCTGGGGATGTAAAGCCTTCTTTGGACATCCCCCATTGGCACATTCGCTTAAGCCTGCCAATGGTACCAGTGTTTTGGGGTTCAGGCATGCCTATCTGGGTGCCTGTTATAACCACTCTGTCACTCCTGAAGGTTTGCTCCCAGAGAGAGCTAAGGAAGGAGCCATGATGTTGGCTTAACCAAAGAACTCCTAGTCCTGCACCAGACTAAGCGCTTCTGATGTATCTGCTTCTCTATTCCACTCTTCTCCCTTCAGTGTGTAAGGCATTGCAGGTGGCGGGTGGTAGTCTCCACCAGCAGAAACTGTGATCTGCAGGCTTGGTTCCTGCTCTGCAGAGACATTTGCAAAATACTCTATCCTACATCTCCTCCTCCTTCTCCTTCTGGTACACCAAGTCATACAGTCTCATTAATGTCAACTTATCATTTTGAAATAAACCCACACTTACAAAAATGGTCCAGTGGTTAAGATACTGAGCTTACACTGCAAGGGTGTGGGTTCAGTCCCTGGTCAGGGAAATAAGATCCCACATGCTGTGTAGTGTGACCACAAAATAAATAACTTTTTTAAAAAATAATTCAAATTTTTAAAATTCCCATATACTTTTCAATGAACTCCCCTAAATCTTACATAACCATAGACCACTTATCAAAATCATGTAATGAATATTGATGCAATTAGGGTAATAATCAGCAGCCTTATTTACATTTCAAAACACATCCCATTTGAGTCTCTGTTTGGTTCAGGAACACAGCCCGTGGTCACAAACGGTGTTACGTGTTGCTCTGTTTCTCACGACCTTGATCCTTTTGCAGTGTGTTGGCCTGTTATTTCTAGAATGTCCTTCATGTGAGGTTTGTCTGATGTCTCGACCTCCCATTTAGGGTTAGGTTGTGCATTTTCAGCAAGAATGCTCCAGAAATGTTTGCCCTTCTCAGAGCATCCATGATGTCAGGCCGCTTGGTTAAGATGACGTCACCATGCTTGCACTGTGAAGTTATGACTGTCCCTCCACATCTGTGTGTTCAGTGGGAGGGGCCTTGGAGCATATATACATGTTCCACTTGTTTGTTTGTTTGTTTGTGCCTCTGCTCTCAGGCTCTTGGGTTTTCCTTGTCTCAACACAATCTAGCTTCCAAGTGATAACCTCTTTGTAAAAGCAGTTTATTCCCTTAGGATGTGGTGGAGTGGGCTTCATTACCTGTGAGTGCCTCCCGGAGTCCTGGGGTGGCTTCCTTTCCCACCCTGTGTTGTTTGCTCCTGGGCCACTTGAGGGGAGGTGGTCCACGTGAAGCTGCTGGGATGGAGCTGGACACACCGAAAGGCTCAGCCTGGCATCCCTCACTGGAAGGTAGGGAGAGCTGTCACTGAAGGCCTCAGGGCAGCGCCCAGGCCCTGTAGACTGCAGGGTCCTTTCTTGACCCACAGTGAGTGCCATGTCCACGCTGCTCTGCCATGTGGGCACAAGTGCCAGGCACTATGGGTGCTTTGTAATCTCCTTTTGAGGGCCCAAGTGCCCCTCCCCAGTCCTACAGGGCCCCATGGCTCTCTTCCCTGCCCACACACTTCTCTTCCTGGCGTTTTCCCCAGAAGGGAGGCTGCACATGAGCAGCGTTGGAGGCTGTCCCATTCTCTCTCCAGTCTGGTTCCGCTTTTACTCTTTGGGGTGTTACACAGTCCCCTGAAAAACTGTCCTGTGTAGGCGTAACTTTCCCTGTTGTGAGTCCTCGCTCCAGGACAGGAGCCAAGACTCACTTCCTCAGGGTCCTTACAGCCAGGGAGTAGACCCATAGGTTCAAGCAGACCTGGGCTCTGTCGGTCACGTGCACTTGCAGGAGACTGTAATTTTTTTTTCTAATTGGAAAATAATTGCTTTACAATATTGTGCTGGCTTCTGCCATACATCAATAAGAATAGCCACATGTACACATATGTCTCCTCCTTCCCATCTCCCATCCCATCCCACCCCTTTAGGCTGCCACAGAGCACTGGGTTGAGCTCCCTGTGTACACAGCAAATTCCCACTGACTCTCCATTTTACATATGGTAATGTGTACTTTTTTCCAGTAGCCATGTATGGATGTGAGAGTTGAACTATAAAGAAAGCTGAGCGCCGAAGAATTGATGCTTTTGAACTGTGATGTTGAAGACTCTTAAAGTCCCTTGTACTGCAAAGAGATCCAACCAGTCCATCCTAAAGGAAATCAGTCCTGAATATTCACTGGAAGGACTGATGCTGAAGCTGAAGCTCCAATACTTTGACCACCTGATGCAAAGAACCGACTCATTAGAAAAGATCCTGATGCTGGGAAAGATTGAGGGCAGGAGGAAAAGGGAACAACAGAGGATGAGATGGTTGGATGACATCACCAACTCAATGGACATGAGTTTGGGTGGACTCTGGGAGTTGGTGATGGACAGGGAGGCCTGGCGTGCTGCAGTCCATGGTGTCACAAAGAGCTGGACACGACTGAGCGACTGAACTGAACTGAATGTGTATGTTTCCAGGCTACTACTCTCTCAGTTTGTCCCACTCTCTCCCTCCCATGCTCTCTCCACAAGCTTGTTCTGCATGTCTTGAGGAGACTGTAATTTGAAGAAGGAAGAAAATCAAGTCCTCTGCAGACCTGGTTGCTTCCCCGAGCAGTGAGCAGGGGTCCTGCCTGAGGGGCTGGTGCCAGGGTGGCAGCAGCGGGTTCATGCCCTCAGAGGAGCAGGAATGGCTGATGCTTCTGTGGCTGCTAAGTTTCTAGCCCTGCCTATCCCGCTTCTTAGAGGAGATGTGAGCTATCCAACGCCCAAACCAGCCTCAGTGGGCTCTGCTGGTTGTCCACACCCTCTGCCCAACTCCCCTGAAGCCTTCCCTTTCAGGCTTGTACCCTTGTTAACAGTAAACACACACACATATAAGTAAATATTAGCTTCTCTCTCTCTTTACATCCTTCCTTCTGCCTTTCCTCCTTCCCTCCATAGCCCCTCCCTCCCCCCCTTCCCTTCTTCTCTGGAGCTCTGCTGTTTCAACCACAAGGC
>SJXQ01005719.1:42577-104959 GCA_006408695.1 Aepyceros melampus
TTCCAACTCGAAGCCCTGTGGATTTTTCCAGCCGCCTGGAAGGAGGTCACCTATGGAGTGCTGGGAAGAGGAAAGCACAGAGATTAATATTTTTAGACATTATTTTACTCCACCACTGGTGGAAATTGTTACCGTTTTTACACCATCACAAGACAAATGTATGAGTGGCTTAGCTGTCACCATTCCTGTTCTTTCACAGTTCTAGCCTGATTCCACAGTACTGAGGATTCAGGTGGCCCCTTCCTCTTGTCCCAGCCATGTCACTTGGACAAATGGGTATAAGCCTCATGAAGCAGGTGATTCATGGCATGAAGGTTGATGCTCAGAAAAGGCCATGGACACAAAAACATTTGAAAATCATAAAACCCACTGAAACAGAAGATACTATTTTGTACTTATTTTGGGTGTACCTAATATCCTTAGGTTATACTGTAATATAAAGGAAATATCTATTTATCACTTTAATAAAAAAAAAACTCTGCATTAAAATTAAGAGGAGCCAAAGTTGCCTAGAGTTTATGCCAACAGACCCGTACCCAGTTCAGGGCTTGGCACCTGTACCCATACACATCACTCATCCTTAAACAGCTCATTCTGTACCAGATGGAGCCAGCCAGCTCAGACAACCCCAGTCTCAGACTTTGGAGCAAGGAAAGGAAGTAAGAAAACCTTAAGTACAAATCCAGAAAAAAAGCTGGTGCCTTCGGCAGGGGTGCTGTGTGATCTGCGTGGTCCTCTAAAACACCCCTGAAGTCATCAGTTCAAGCTTGCACTCCTTGATGCAAGCAACCCAGCTGCTCCCTTGCCTTCTGCACACCTGCCTCCTAACTCTGAGGACCTCTGCCCCTGGCCACCTAAGCAAAGTCTACTTTGATGAGTGAGTCCCAAAGGGAAGAACTTTACTCAGAAGGAGTCTGTTTTCTTTTATAGTTAGGCAGAGGAAGGAAGGACTCCTGTTCCCATCTTTCTTCAAAGACTGTGGTTTTTGTGTTGCCACCTAGCGGCCTGCGGTTTGAGCCTCCCCTCAGTTGGCAGGTGTGGTCACCAAGAGGTCTTTCTAATTGGAGTCCCCCAGGCTGCACTGGTTCATCTGCACCCGCTCGTCTTCTCAAGCCTTCCAGTCATGCCTCTCCTGCCCTGCCTCCTTGGAGCGGGTCTGTTCCTCTAGGCTTCCTCTGCTTCTTTGAGCACCAATTATTATTTGGGGGTCATATATGTTTCATGTCTTTATTTCATGTTTTATGAGTGGAGAGAAACGGATTGAAGTCATTCCCTGGGTGTGTTTCTGTTTTTTTCTCATAATAATGACTTTATGAATTTGATGGTATGTTATTTGGTGCTTGTATACTCATCAAAACTGATCTTATTGTGTATTTTACCCTTTATAATTTATTATTTATTGATTAAGTGGCCTTCCTTCACCCACTTACTGTTTCTTTGCAACTTTTCTGTATGTTGAAAAATTCTTCCACTAACAATGTTTGAACCTAGTTGAAGGATAATGAGGTATTCATCATCTAATTCTTTCAACATCTCTGTAGACCTGGAACATTTCAAATCAAAAAGCTGGAGTGTGGGAGGTACCACTGTGAGAGCTGCTCAGGATGCCTGCTCAGCACACGTGAAATCTTGTGGTTTCAGGGTGTGGTGGCAAGCGCCTGTTCACGGAAGACCAGGATTTGAACCCTGGGTTTACTACACACACAGATAACTCATTTCCTTGAGCCCCAGGCCCTGCCTTAAAATGGGAGCAAGATTCTCCGTGGGTTTGTTGCAGTCATGAGGTAACACATGTGAAGGTGGCAGCTACGTAATAATTGCTCAGTTAGTGTAGCTTTTGAATTTTATGAGGGGCAGTGTTATAATGAACATTCTATCAGGGTTTTTGGCCCAAAAGACCTGAATTAAACCCCTAGATCTTTTTACTTGCCCAGGCACCTGGTGCAAAGTAAATGATCTCTTTTGTGTTTAGTTCTGTATCTGCAAAATAAACCATGCCTTAGAGAATTATTGTGAGGGTTAAATGTGACAAAGTGCATGAAGACATGGGCTGACTGCAGGTGTTTATTAAACAAGTCATTATCATTATAAGATATGGTATATTTATAAAACACTTAATGTAGTATCTACTATGTGCCTTGCGTTCGTGCTGAGTCACTTCAGTCATGTCTGACTCTCTTGAGACCCCATGGACTATAGCCCGCCAGGCTCCTCTGTCCATGGGATTCTCCAGGCAAGAATACTGGACTGGGTTGCCATGCCCTTCTCCAGGGTACTATGTGCCTTACGCTATGCTAAACGCTTTTCAAATATTAACTCAATTCTCAAACAGTGCTAGTCAGAACACTACAATGATCTCTGTTTTACTTATGAGGAATCAGGCACAAAAGATAATTAGTTTGCCCAAAGTCACCCAGCTGGTAAGTGGGAGGAACTGAATCCAAATCCAGGTGGCCTGGCTCCAGAATCCTTGCTTTTATTTGCCACAGCCTCCCAACATAAATATTAGAAAACAAACATCCTATTATCTGGGAAGTATTTTGTGACATTGAATAGTTCAGTGTCTGTTTGGAATCCTTTGACACAGTCTGTGTTTCAGATTTATAGAATACAGTATTCTATCAGTAACCGAACTTCTCTAGCAACTTGGGCAAAAATGTAAAATAAATCTGCCCCCTCCCTTCCAAACACCACCACCACCACCACCACCCCCCCACCAAAGCAATCACCATCACCATTACCTCTACCACCACAAGGTCTTTTAAAATTTTTAAATGTATTTTTATTTGTTTTTGGCTACACTGGGTCTTCATCACTGTGTGTGGGCTTTCTCTAGTGGCGGTGCGTGGGGGCTACTTTTTGTTGCCATAGGTGGGGTGCTTACCGACTCTATGCGTGCAGGCTTCAGCAGTTGCGGTGCACAAGCTTAATTGCTCTGCAGCATGTGAGGTCTTCCAGGACTACGGAGCAAACCCATGTCCCCTGCTTTGGCAGGCAGATTCTTAACCACTGACCATCAGGGAAGTCTCAAAAAGGTCTTCTTGATGACTGAAAATATGACCCTGGGCACCTAGGGCCTAGGAAAATCATTTCCTAGACCTCCATGAAGTAGAGATCTGTGGCAGAAAGCAGAAGCAAAGCTTTGTGTAGAGAGTCACCACACCACTACACATTGTGTAAAGCTGTCAATGCATCAGAACAGCTCTCTTCAGGGCAGGAGAACACCGAGTGGACTCTAGACTAAAGCATCTTTCCTGTGAGGCAAAGCAGAGCTGCTTTCTCTCCTGGAAATCCAATACTTTGTTTTCAAATAAAGGTTGAAAACACCTACCTTTTTCAAATATGAATCACAGTGGTGCTGCCCTGTGTTGAAAGGTCTTTGTGTATCTTTACTCAGGCACATGAAGACTGGTAACTGATTGCCTTCATTAGGGACCTTCACATTTTGATGACTTTTGATATGTGAAAGAAGAGGTAATGCCATCTTAGTGTTTCCAGTAGAAAGCAACCATTTTTCAAAGTCTAGGCTAGCAAACCAAAACAACAGCAAAAAATACATGCACATATAAGGTAACTATGTGAGGTGGTGGCTGTTAACTCCCCTTATTGTGCTCTTCATTTCACATATATGTGGGTACAAAGCTATCACACTGTACACCTTAAGTTACACTGTGTAACTCTCAGTAAAGCTAGAAAACAATTTTAAAAATCAAAGAAATATTTGAAGTTTTTTTTAACTTAAATTTTTTTCTCTGTGAGTCAGGCTCCTCGAGGGCCCAGTAACCTCATGGTAAAGTCCAGCAACTGTCTGGCAAGCAGACCCCCCTATGTTGTTGCTCTGTGCAACCAGAAGTGCTGGTGTGTGTTCACTTACACAGTGTACTGTGTATTCCACCCAAAACATACAGAGTGGGGTAGAGGGGGCTGCCCAGAACCTCATCCTGGGTAGAGGTCCTTTCAGGCTATAGAGGAGGTGTTATCTGGGGACACAACACCAGGTCACTTCCAGATAGAGGAGATGGGCTTTGGTGGTTCCTATGGCATCTGGTCCCATCACTTCATGGGAAATAGATGGGGAAACAGTGGAAACAGTGTCAGACTTTGTTTTTTGGTGCTCCAAAATCACTGCAGATGGTGATTGTAGCCATGAAATTAAAAAATGCTTACTCCTTGGAAGGAAAGTTATGACCAACCTAGATAGCATATTCAAAAGCAGAGACATTACTTTGCCAACAAAGGTCCGTCTAGTCAAGGCTATGGTTTTTCCTGTGGTCATGCATGGATGTGAGAGTTGGACTGTGAAGAAAGCTGAGTGCCAAAGAATTGATGCTTTTGAACTGTGGTGTTGGAGAAGACTCTTGAGTGTCTCTTGGACTGCAAGAAGATCCAACCAGTCCATTCTGAAGGAGATCAGTCCTGGGTGTTCATTGGAAGGACTGATGCTTAGGCTGAAATTCCAATACTTTGGCCACCTCATGCAAAGAGTTGATTCATTGGAAAAGACCCTGATGCTGGGAGGGATTGGGAGCAGGAGGAGAAGGGGACGACAGAGGAGGAGATGGCTGGATGGCATCACTGACTCGATGGACATGAGTTTGGGTGAACTCCTGGAGTTGGTGATGGACAGGGAGGCCTGGTGTGCTATGGTCATGGGGTCGCAAAGAGTCTGACACAACTGAGTGAACTGAACTGAGGGTACTCTATAGTTTCAAACATTGACAAGCTATTGAGCCAACAAACAAGAATTTTGAGCTCACAGAGGCTGGTAGGAGATCAGGTCCTGGTTACCAAAAAAAGGGAGGGGGGGCAATTAACATTAACCCTTGAGTGACAGCCCAAGAAGTATAGGTCACACGTCACCTGGTCATGCCAGGGCTGAGGTTGGCATTTACATCAGCTTTAGAAAAAGCTGGGTTGAGAAGATGCTCCTTTGGTCAAAATGATTGATCTGTATCCATAAAGCTGATTCACTTCATTGTACAGGAGAAACAAACAACATTGTAAAGCAGTTATACTCTAATTTAAAAATTGGTCATATAATTAAATGTAAGAAGTAAAACTTAAAACTAGAAACAAGCATAAGTGGAAAAAAAGATTGAAAAGAAGATAGAAAGATTCAGAGTCTGTAATTTCCACCCACATTGAATTATTTGGATAAACTCTGCTGTCATAACCAGTTTCAATTCACTAAAAATAAAGGATCCCTGAGACTATTTCACAGGTCTGATCAGTGGTTCACTACAAAAAAGAGCCAAGGTGTGTGGGGTCCTCTTCAGAGCACAGCCCAGGATCAGAAGCTGTTGGCTTTTGTTGAAATTTATAGCAAATTTATCGACTCATGAGATAAATATTGACCAAAGCAAAGTCAAGGTTATTACATCTTCAGGAATAATAAATCCTGGTGCTCTCAGTGACACAAAGTCAATATGTGCTCTGCTGTGTAAATTCCAGGCAAACAGCTTCCTTGGAACATCTGTAAATCTCTCCATCATGACCACAAGAGTAGCTTTTTGAAAATTACTATTGACAGAAGATGGAGATTTGGGCCCAGTAGCAACACTTCCTGTTCACCAACATGAAACTCACCAGGCAGCCCCATTGCACTGTGATGGACTTCCTGACTTGTTCACTGGAAACATAGCTCAAAGGACTGGTACTTGGCATCTGTTTCACTGATTCTAATCATGAAGAATCAAGATCTTCTCATTCTAAACAAGAGGCAGAATAGGCCCACATACTCCTGACATCTGCTCTACATTGGGGCAAAAGATAATTATATTTGAAATAAATGAATTCTATCAAAGGTGAAGGGGAAAAAAGAGAATACACACACACACACACACACACACACACACACACACCTGAATCACTTTGCTATACTCCTGAAACCAACACAACATTATAAATCAACTGTGTAGTTCAATTAAAAAACCCCAAAGTCAATAACAGTATATGAAAAAGCCTCATAGGACTTAATTTCCACAAGCTCAATCTTAGTCAGTGATGTGAAAGAGCTGGCCAAAACATTAGTTACATTGTGATTTGCATTGTAGGTCTAAGAAGGGGATAGAGTTCTGTCTAGTCCTCACTATTAAAATGATGCTGAATTTGAGATCACACTTTGATGGATATATGGCAAATGTATTGTTGGCTATTGCATGGTATTAGATTTAAGGGGTTTTTTTTTTTTTTTTTAAGAAAGAAAAACACTGAGTCCTGGTTGCATGAGACAGAGGGGCAGCAAGGGAACTGCTCCCTAGGAGTTTGTCCTCCTCTACCTTTTTGGTTCCAATCCATCAATGAACTTTCATCAGTCACTGACTAGGGAATGCACAAGAAGTGGAGTCTGTATCAGAGTAACTAGTAACTATAGCACGTACTCCATCCTCTGCAAAATCTATGGAGATGTAGAAAAGAGGAAACCATGGTATCTTGAGACTGTCTTGAGACTCCTCTTCAGGGACTCCTGGGAATAGGCAGGACCTCAGTTATATCAGGGCCAGCAGTTGCAGCCTCCTGCCTTAACTGGGGGCTTCCCTGGTGGCTCAGATGGTAAAGAATCTGCCTGCAATGCAGGACGCCCAGGTTCAATCCCTGGGTCAGGAAGATCCCTTGGAGAAAGGAATGGGTACCCACTCCAATATTGTTGCCTGGCGAATCCCAAGGACAGAGGAGCCTGTTGGGCTACAGTCATGGGGTTGTGAAGAGTTGGACCCAACTGAGTGACTAACACTTTTTTTTTTTTTTTTTTTGCCTTGACTGGAACCCTGGAGCATCTTATGGTATCGAAAGTAAAGGCATACTTGGAAAATGAAAGAAAGATGGGAACATGTCAAAAGGACAGAAGAGTCATTCTGAAAGAGTACCCCATGGCCAAAGCCAGATCAATCCACTGATGACAAAAAAAAAAAAAAAGAGTGCGTAAGTAAGTAAGTAAGGGGAGAAGAGGCAAGTTCTTACTGAAGAATTCCAAACACTAGAAAGGAGTCCTGTGTAGTTACTTTCTCCTCAGGAGGTGGGTGGAGCCTAATTCCCCTCCCCTTGAGTGTGAGAGAAGTCTAAGCACCCTAGTACAGATGTACTTAGATACCGAAAAAAAAAAAAAAAAAAAAAAAGGATACAGGTGCTGTAAGTTTTTTAAATTCATTGCCTCTATAAAGCCACAGACTCACCTCCTCTAAGAGTTTGGGAAGGGAAACATGGTAACTTTCCAGTGGACAAGCCTGGGGACCCCACATACCCCAGGCCAAAGTGAACCTCAGCAGTGACACTCATGTTGAAGTCAGTGACCCCTGACACGATGGGTGAAGACACCTAACTTCTGTGGGAGTCTTTCCAAAAACACAGCCCCACTCTAATCATGAAGAAATCAGACAAACTCAACTTGATGGCCATCATATGAAACTCCTGACCAGCACTCTTCAAAAGGGTGATTGATGGCCTTAAAAACAAGGAAAGTCTGAGCAAGTCTTATGGATGGGAGGGACGTAGGAGACTGAAAGCCTGATGGAATCCTGGATGGGATTTTGGGACAGAAAAATGACATTAATGGGAAAATTGGTGAAATCCAAATGACATCTGCAGTTTCATGCAATCTGCAGTTTGCCCCAATGCTGACTTCCTAGTTGTGACAAACATCCCATAGTTGTGAAAGATTTTAACGACTTGGGAAAACTTGGTAAAGGGCATATAGGAAGTCCCTGTATTCTCTTGCAACTTTTCTGTAAATCTAAAATTATTCCAAAACACTTTAATGCATATTTGTGAAGCGCTCAAATTCCCATCTGTTATTCATTTCTAGTTGCATTCTATTTTGGTCAGTGAGTGTACTTTGCATGATTTCAACCCTTTAAATTCGATTTATATTTAATTTATAGCCCAACCTGAAAAATTCTAACTGGAGACTGTTCATAGGACTTGAGAAGAACATGTATATAGTGGTTGTTGGGTGGAGGGTTCACAAGGTGTCTGTGAGGTCTGGTTGCTTTAGAGTGTGGTTTAGTCTTCTTTTTTCTTATTGATTTTGTCATGTTGTTTAATCCATTATTGACATTGGAGTAACAAAGCCCTCAATTATTATTGTTGAAATGTTTGTTTCTCCTTTCAGTTCTTTCAGTCCTTGCTTTAGATGTGAGGTTCTCTTGCTAGGTTTATATGTGTTTATATTTGTTATTCATTTTTGGTGTATGATCCTTTTGTGTCTAATAGTGATTTTTCTCTTAAATTCTATTTTTATGATACTGGTGTTATGGTTATTAGCTCTTCATGCTATTCTTGTTGCACATTTTACTTCTACATATGTTATAAACTCCTTACTACATTGTTTTTATTTTAGCTTAAGCAGTCAGTTATCTTTTAGAGATATTTAAACTTTAAGAAAAAAGTCATTTTTAATTTACACACATATTTATTATTTCTCAGTTCAGTCACTCAGTCATGTCTGACTCTGCAATCCCATGAACCACAGCATGCCAGACCTCCCTATCCATCAACTGCTGGAGTCTACCCAAGCCCATGTCCATTGAGTCGGTGATGCCATCCAACCATCTCATCCTCTGTTGTCCTCTTCTCTTCCTGTCCTCAGTCTTTCCCAGCATCAGGGTTCTAGAGAGGCTCATTATTATGTGTAGATATAGATTTCCACCTGGTATCATTTTTTTTTGCAGGCCTTTATAACCAAAATGTTATTTCTTTTCTTTTCTTTTTAGTAATCATCTTTGTTGGGTATAGAAATCAGATTGACAGGTTTTTCTTTTAATATTTTAAAGATGTTACTCCACTGTCTAGTCACTTATACTTTTCCAATAAGAATTCTGCTATTAGTGGCAGTCCTAAGATGGCAGAGGAATAGGATGGGTATACCACTTTCTCCCCAACAAATTCATCAAAAGATCATTTGAATGCTGAGCAACTTCTGAATGCTGGTTGGAGGACACCAGCCACCCAGAAAGGCAGCCAATTCTCTTCAAAAGGAGGTAGGACAAAATAGATAAAAAGAGAAGCAAAAGAGTTAGGGACAGAGACCCACCCCAAGGAGAGAGTCACGAAGGAGAAGTTTCCAAACACCAGGAAACCCTCTCACCAGTGGGTGTGTGGGGAGTTTTGGAATTTCAGAGGGGAACATAATGGGGAGGAAAAAGGCAAAAAACAAAAACCGCCACAGATTACGTGCCTAACTGCAACTCCCAGGGGAGAAATAGCCCAGAAGCTCGTCTCTGCCACCAGCAAGTGAGGGCTGAACAAAGAAGCATGGGCTGCATTGCTTAGGGTAAGGACCTGGCCTGAATGCCCTGGGGACAATCTGAGGGAGCTAACATGAGATAGCAACCCAAACTATGGGATAGCCAGAGAGAGGGAAAAAAATGAGAGAGAGAACTTGCCCACAAAAAGCTCTAAGGCACAACCTGGCCTGCTCACAGAACAAAATATTGAGCAAATACCAAAGGAGAGCTAGAAGGCTGTGGACCAGCCCCTCCCCCCGCCAGAGGCAGAGAGGCAGGTGAGTGCCAGCCAGAGCCAGAAGGCAAGGGCAGTCTCAGCCCCAGAGACGGCATCCTCCACCAAATTGTGAGCTGATCCCAGTTGCCAACCAAGTCTTCCTGGGATCCTGGATGGTTGGCCTCTGCCAGGAGGGTTGCAGTCAGAGATCAGCTCCCCAGAGGAGACACACAGCACCCCTGAGATGGCACTCCCACTGCACACCCAGGAAAACAAGCGAATAGGACCAGGGAGGTGATAAGATGCACCACACACTTGGAGAGTGTGCCTGCCAGGCACCTGGTCGCCTGAGCTGCTTGGACCTGGAAAGGGCACAAAAACGCAGGCCCAGCCAAGTCTTTGCCTTTATGGAATACCCAAGAACCTGAACCTGAGTGGTTTAGACCTGGGAAGTGCATGCAACCCAGAGCTCGCTTTAGACAGTTTCCCTGCAGAGCAACATGGAGCCTGAGCAGTGTCAACCAGGAAAGCACACACGTTGTGAGTGGGATCAAACCCAGTGAGGCCCAGACACTGCAAGAACTCCCCACACATGCCAGTGATATTTGTTTGCAATATTCCTCCCTCCCCACAGCAAAACTGAACAAGTGAGCCTAAATAAGTGACCACCTTCACCCCTTGTGTCAGAGTGGAAATTAGACACTGAAGAGACTTGCAAATGGAGGAAGCCAAAATAAAGAAGAGGGAACTTCTTTGGAAGTGACAGGTGCAATAGATTAAAACCCTGTAGTTAGCACTGACTACATTGGAAGGGAACTATAGACCTTGAGAAGTATAAGCTGGAACAAGGAACTATCTGAAACTGAGCTGACCCCACACTGCCCTCAACAGCTCCAGAGAAATTCCTAGATATATTTTACTATTATCATTTTTTAATTAAAAAAATATTTTTATCTTTAAGTTCTTTATTACTCCTTTAATTTTCATTTTTATAACCTATTACCTTGCATAAAGGACCCTATTTTAAAGCAAATTTCATATATATACATTTTTTATAATTTTTGTGATTTTCTAAAAATATTATCTTTTTGAGAGTCCAACCTCTACTCTAGATTTTTAATCTTTGCTTTTTGGTATTTGTTATCAATTCTGTACCTTTAAGAACCCAGTCTTCAGTACCCATTTTTACTTAGGAGTGTGATTACTGGCTTGATTGCTCTCTCCCCCTTTTAATTTTCCTTTTTCTCCCTCAGGTCACCTCTATCTCCTCCCTCCCCTTTCTCTCTTTTTTAAAAAATTTATTTATTTATTTTTAATTAATTTTTATTTTTTAGTTTGTTTTGCTTTATAATACTGTATTCATTTTGCTATACATTGACATGAATCAGCCACGAGTGTACATGAACTCCCAGTCCCAACCCCCACCTCCCTCCTCCCGAAAATGATAAATGCCCATCTTCTTGCAGGTGTTACAAAAGCTACAGAGACTGACTACAAATTCATGTAGACGTTCAGTGCCACAAGGATAATCCATTACCAAAACCAGATATTGATTCCTCATTTATTACATCTCGTGCATATTTTAGTTTCATCTTCCTTCTCTCTGACCATTTAAATGAACATGTGTTAATGCATGCCAGGTTTTAGTGACTGGTTTGTATATTTTGTCCTCCAGCCCCAGTTTTACTGCTTTCCTTTAATTCCCCAAGTATTCATCTCAGATACAAGTTCATTCAGAAAACAAACTCAACATCTGGTCCTATCACTAATGCAGTATGGCTGCTTACCCAGTAACATCTTTAGATGCTTTCCCAAATACACACCAGGTTTAACTTTCATTTGGAGCTCTAAGCAACGTTAACCATCTTTTCACATGCCTATTGGCCATCTGTATACTTCTTTGGAGAAATGTCTCTTGGTCTTCTGCCCTTTTTTGCGGGGTTGTTGATTTCTGTTGTCAAGTTGTATGAGCTGTTTGTATATTTTGAAAATTAAGCCCTGTTGAATCATTTGCAAGTATTTTCTTCCTGTCTATAGATTTTCTTTTTATTTCTATTGCCTTGTGAGACTTACCTAAGAAAACATGGGTATGATTGTCAGAAAATATTTTGCCTATGTTCTCTTATAAGAGTTTTATGATAAGGTGAGAAGACTTTAAAATCCTCCAGTTTGTCATTATTCTTTTTCTGCTCTAATGTAGAGTGTAAGAACACATATTCTAGACAAATTTAAAGTTACAGTTAATAGTAGTTTTTAAAGTACTGTTTCAGTGTATTTATTTGGGACATGCATGTTCTCATTTGTCAACACAATATACTTCATGATTTTTTGAGGTCTGGGTGTCAGTAAGATATGATAACTTTGATTGTTTAAAGAGTTTCCTTAATGTATAGGAGCTCTTCCATTTTTAACTTTGCCACTGCTCTATAAACTTGGACTACGTGAATTCAGAATATTTTCCAACTGTATTTTACTACCAGTTGAGACAGTGATTGTTCTTACATAGCACTTAACATATGCCAAGAACTGTTTTATGCATTTTATATATTCTGATTTAATTATCAACAGACCCTAAGGGGTACTACTGACATTATCCTCATTTTATAGAAGAGGAAACAAAGGCCCAGGCAATAGGGCACAGATACCCAGCTACTCTGGAGAAGGAAATGGCAACCCACTCCAGTATTCTTGCTTGGAGAATCTCATGGACTGAGGAGCCTGGTGGGCTGCAGTCCATGGGGGCACAAAGAGTTGGACACGACTGAATGACTTTACTTACTTACTTACCCAGCTACTCAGTGGCAGAGCCAGGATTATATCCCAACATGTTGGTGTCATATTTATGCTCTCTACTGCACCATACTGTGTCTTCAATAGAGCATGGTAAAATAAAATAGAACATGTCTGTCATGATCGTATTTCTCTGTTTTGAAGTGTTAACTAAAAATTCTTACATGTTTGAGCACAGAGCACAGTATGGAATGGGACCATTCTACCCAACTAAACGACAGGGTTTGTTTTCCACCCCTGCCAACACTGCACATGGATATACATAGTTCTTGTCCATACATCTGTCCTCCGCAAACTATGTACTTTGTCATTTTAGTGACAAAAGATACAATTTTTAAATGTGACTATCATTTACTTTTCCTTGGCACAATGGTCTGCATACCTGATAACTGAGACAGGCACACTTCCACTTTCATACAACTTACATTCCTTGTCCTTCCTTGGAGCTCTGAGTAATTTCTCTTTAAGAATACCGTAATTTGCTNTAGAGGAGAACATAGGCAAAACACTCTCTGACATAAATCACAGCAGGATCCTCTATGATCCACCTCCCAGAATACTGGAAATAAAAGCAAAAATAAACAAATGGGATCTAATTAAAATTAAAAGCTTCTGCACAACAAAGGAAACTATAAACAAGGTGAAAAGACAGCCTTCTGAATGGGAGAAAATAATAACAAATGAAGCAACTGACAAACAACTAATCTCAAAAATATACAAGCAGCTTATGCAGCTCAACTCCAGAAAAATAAATGACCCAATCAGAAAATGGGCTAAAGAACTAAATAGACACTTCTCCAAAGAAGACATACGAATGGCTAACAAACACATGAAAAGATGCTCAACATCACTCATTATCAGAGAAATGCAAATCAAAACCACAATGAGGTACCATTTCACACCAGTCAGAATGGCTGCAACCCTTTCTCTTCTCTACCCAATTCTGTGAATCTCTTTGGGTGTTCCAGGCTGTGGAGAACACTTAGGGACTGATTACTGGCTAGATCTGTCTCTCTCCTTTTGACTCCCTCTCTTCTCCTGGTCACCTCTATCTCCTTCCTCTCTCTTCTCTTCTGTGTAACTCCATGAACATCTCTGAGGGATCCAGACCATGGAGAGCACAAAGGGAAGTGATTACTGGCTAGCTTGCTCTCTCCCCTTTTGATTCCTCCTCTTCTCCTCCTGGTCACCTCTATCTCCCTCCTCCCTCTTCTTTTCCCCATGTAACTCTGTGTACCTCTCCGGGTGTCCCTCACTGTGGAGAAACTTATCATCATTAACCTAAATATTTTATCATCAGGCTGTATAGATGGAGAAGTTTTGAGGCTACTGTAAGAATAAGACTGAAAGCCAGAGGCAGGAGGCTTAAATCAAAAACTTGAGAACACCAGAAAACTCCTGACTCCAGGGAAAATTAATCGACAAGAGCTCATGCAAAAGCCTCCATACCTACACTGAACCAAGCTCCACCCAAAAACCAAGTTCCAGAGCAAGACACACCATGCAAATTCTCCAACAACGTAGGAATGTAACCCTGAGCATTAAAATGCAGATGGCCAAAAGTCACACCAAACCCACAGATACCTCAAAACTCACTACTGGACACTTCATTGCACTCCAGAGAGAAGAGATCCATCTCCACCCACAAGAAAACCAACAGAAGCTTCCCTAACCAGGAAACCTTCACAAGCCACTCGTCCAACTACACCCACAGGCAGGAAGCTCCACAATAGAAAGGAGCCACAAACTTCCAGCATACAGAAAAGCCATCCCAAACACAGAAATCTAAACAAGATGAAAAGGCAGAGAGATATTCAGTGGGTAAAGGAACATGATAAATGCCCACCAAACCAAACAAAAGAGGAAGAGATAGGAAGTCTACCTGAAAAAGAATTCAGAATAATGATAGTAAAAATGATCCAAAATCTTGAAAACAAAATGGAGTTACACATAAATAGTCGAGACAAGGATTAAGAAGAGGCAAGAAATGTTTAATAGTTCAGTTCAGTCACGCAGTCGTGTCCGACTCTTTGCGACCCCATGAACCTGAAAAAGAATTCAGAATAATGATAGTAAAAATGATCCAAAATCTTGAAAACAAAATGGAGTTACACATAAATAGTCGAGACAAGGATTAAGAAGAGGCAAGAAATGTTTAATAGTTCAGTTCAGTCACGCAGTCGTGTCCGACTCTTTGCGACCCCATGAATCGCAGTACGCCAGGCCTCCCCGTCCATCACCAACTCCCGGAGTTCACTCAGACTCACGTCCATTGAGTCTGTGATGCCATCCAGCCATCTCATCCTCGGTCGTCCCTTTCTCCTGCCCCCAATCCCTCCCAGCATCAGGGTCTTTTCCAATGAGTCAACTCTTCACATAAGGTGGCCAAAGTACTGGAGCTTCAGTTTTAGCATCATTCCTTCCAAAGAAATCCCAGGGTTGATCTCCTTCAGAATGGACTGATTGGATCTCCTTGCAGTCCAAGGGACTCTCAAGAGTCTTCTCCAACACCACAGTTCGAAAGCATCAATTCTTATCTGGAAAACTCAGCAGTGGCCACAGGACTGGAAAAGGTCAGTTTTCATCCCAATTCCAATGTTTAATAAGGACCTGGAAAAAATAAAGAAGAGTCAATCAATAATGAATAATGCAATAACTGAGATAAAAAACACTTGGAGGAAACCAACAGT
Organism: Aepyceros melampus; assembly: GCA_006408695.1. NCBI lineage: Eukaryota > Metazoa > Chordata > Mammalia > Artiodactyla > Bovidae > Aepyceros > Aepyceros melampus. The sequence continues at coordinate 57,496 of SJXQ01005719.1, forward strand.
AGAATAACTGAGGCAGAAGATAGGATAAGTGAGGTGGAAGATAGACTGGTGAAAATAAATGAAGCAGAGAGGAAAAAAGGAAAAAGAATTAAATAAAATGAGAACAACCTCAGTGACCTCTGGGACAATGTGAAATGCCCCAACATTTGAATCATAGGAGTCCCAGAAGAAGAAAACAAAAAGAAAGGCCATGTGAAAATACTTGAGGAGATAATAGATGAAAACTTCCCTAAAATGGGAAAGGAAATAGCCACCCAGTCCAAGAAACCCAGAGAGTCCCAAATAAGATAAACCCAAAGTGAAACACCCACAGACACAAATTAATCAAATTAACAAATATCGAACACAAAGACCAAATATTAAAAGCAGCAAGGGAAAAACAGCAAATAACACACAAGGGGATTTCCTTAAGGATAACAGCTGATCTTTCAATAGAAACACTTCAAGCCAGAAGGGAATGGCAGGACTTACTTAAAGTGATGAAAGAGAAAACCCCATAACCCAGATTACTGTACCCAGCAAGGATCTCATTCAAATATGAAGGAGAAATAAAAAACTTTACAGACAAGCAAAAGCTGAGAGAATTCAGCACCGCCAAACCAGCTCTTCAACAAAGGCTAAAGGATCTTCTCTAGACAGGAAACACAGAAAAGGGGTATAAACTCGAACCCAAAACAACAAAGTAAATGGCAATGGGATCATACTTATCAATAATTACCTTAAATTTAAATGGATTGAATGCTCCAACCAAAGACAAAGACTGGCTGAATGGATACAAAAACAAGACCCCTATATATGTTGTCTACAAGACCCACCGCAAAACAAGGACACATACAGACGGAAAGTGCAGGGCTGGAAAAAGATATTTCATGCAAATAGAGACTAAAAGAAAGCAGAAGTAGCAATATTCATATCAGATGAAATAGACTTTGAAATAAAGGCTGTGAAAAGAGACAACAAAGGACACTACATAATGATCAAAAGATCAATCCAGGAAGAAGATAAAACAATTATAAATATATATGCACCCAACATAGGAGCACTGCAGTATGTAAGGCAAACGCTAACAAATATGAAAGGGGAAATTAACAGTAACACAAAATAGTGGGAGATTTTAATATCCCACTCACACGTAAGGATAGATCAGCTAAACAGAAAATTAGCAAGGAAACACAAACTTTAAATGATACAATGGACTAGTTAGATATAACTGCTATCAATAGGACATTTCACGCCAAAACAATGAATTTCACCTTTTTCTCATGTGCACCTTCTCCAGATAGACCACATCCTGGGCCATAAATCTAGCCTTGGTAAATTCAAAAACATTGAAATAATATCAAGCATCTTTTCTGATCACTATGAAGTAAGATTAGATGTCAACTACAGGAAAGAAAAAAACTATTAAAAATACAAACATATGGAGGCTAAACAACACGCTTCTGAATAACCAACAAATCACAGAAGAAATCAAAAAAGAAATCAAAATATGCATATAAATGAATGAAAATGAAAACACGGCAACCCAAAGCCTATGGGAGTCAGTAAAAGCAGTGCTAAGGGGAAGGTTCATAGCAATACAAGCTTACCTCAAAAACAAGAGAAAAATCAAACAAATAACCTAACTCGACACCTAAAGCAACTAGAAAAAGAAGAAATGAAGAACCTCAGTGTTAGTCGAAGGAAAGAAATCATAAAAATTAGGGCAGAAATAAATGCAAAAGAAACAAAGGAGACCATAGCAAAAATCAACAAAGCTAACACCTGGTTCTTTGAGAGGATAAATAAAATAGAAAAACCATTAGCCAGACTCATCAAGAAAAAAAGGAGAAGAATCGAATCCTCAAAATTAGAAATGAAAATGGAGAAATCACAAAGAAATACAATCACAAAGAAATACAAAGGATCTTAAGAGACTGCTATCATCTACTATATGCCAGTAAAATGGACAACGTGGAAGAAACGGACAAATTCTTAGAAAAGTATAACTTTCAGAAACTGAACCAGGAAGATATATAAAATCTCAACAGACCCTTCAGAAGCACAGAAATCGAAACTGTAATCAGAAATCTTCCAGCCAACAAAGTCCAGGACCAGACACCTTCACAGGTGAATTCTACCAAAAATTTAAAGAAGGTTAACACCTATCCTACTCAAACTCTTGCAGAAAATTGAAGAGGAAGGTAAACTTTCAAACTCACTCTATGAGGCCACCATCACCCTAATACCAAAACCAGACAAAGATGCCACAAAAATGAAAACTACAGGCCAATATCACTGATGAACATAGATGCCAAAATCTTAACAAAATTCTAGCAAACAGAATCCAACAACACATTAAAAAGATCATACATCATGACCAAGTGGACTTTATCCTGGGGATGCAAGGATCCTTCAGTATTCACAAATCAATCAATGTGATACACCACATTAAAAAATTGAAAGATTAAAAACCATATGATTATCTCAATAGATGCAGAGAAAGCCTTTGACAAAATTCAACATCCATTTATGATAAAGAACCCTCCAGAAAGCAGGCATAGAAGGAACATACCTCAGCATAATAAAAGCCATTTATGATAAACCCACAGCAAACATTATCCTTAATGGTGAAAAATTGAAAGCATTTCCCCTAAAGTCAGGAACAGGACAAGGGTGTCCACTCTCACCACTACTATTCAACATAGTTTTGGAAGTTTTAGTGACAGCAATCAGAGAAGAAAAAGAAATAAAAGGAATTCAAATTGGAAAAGAAGAAGTAAAACTCTCATTGTTTGCAGATGACATGATCCTCTACATAGAAAATCATAAAGACTTCACCAGAAAATTACTAGAGCTAATCAATGAATATAGTAAATTTGCAGGATAAAAACACACAGAAATCCCTTGCATTCCTATACACTAACAATGAGAAGACAGAAATTAAGGAAACAATTCCATTCACCATTGCAATGAAAAGAATAAAATACTTAGGAATAAATCTACCTAAAGAAACAAAAGACCTATATATAGAAAACTATAAAACACTGTCATCAAAGATGACACAAATAGATGGAAAAAATACACCATGTTCATGGATCGGAAGAATCAATATAGTGAAAATGAGTATACTACCCAAAGCAATCTATAGATTCAATGCAATCCCTTTCAAGCTACCAACAGTATTTTTCAAAGAACTAGAACAAATAATTTCACAATTTGTATGCAAATACAAAAAGCCCCAAATAGCCAAAGCAGTCTTGAGAAAGAAGAATGGAACTGGAGGAATCAACCTGCCTGACATCAGGCTCTACTACAAAGCCACAGTCATCGACAGTATGGTCTGGTCAAAGACAGAAATATAGGTCAATAGAACGACATAGAAAGCCCAGAGATAAATCCATGCACCTATGGACACCTTATGTTTGACAAAGGAGGCAAGAGTATTCAACAGAGAAAAGACAATCTCTTTAACAAGTGGTGCTAGGATAATTGATCAACCACTTGTAAAAGAATGAAACTAGAACAATTTCTAACACCACACACAAAAATAAACTCAAAATGGATTAGAGATCTAAATGTAAGACCAGAAATTATAAAACTCCTAGTGAAAAACTTAGGCAAAACACTCTGTGACATAAATCACAGCAGGCTCCTCTATGACCCACTTCCCAGAGTAATGGAAATAAAATAAAAAATAAACAAACAGGACCTAATTAAACTTAAAAGCTTTTGCACAATGAAGGAAACTATAAGCAAGGTAAAAAGACAGCTTTCAGAATGGGAGAAAATAATAGCAAATGAAACAAATGACAAGGAATTAATCTAAAAAATATACAGACAGCTCCTGAAGCTCAATTCCAGAAAAATAAAAGACCCAATCAAAAAATGGGCCAAAGAACTAAACAGATATTTCTCCAAAGAAGACAGATGGGTAACAAACACATGAAAAGATGCTCAACATCACTCATTATCAGAGAAATGCAAATCAAAACCATGATGAGGTGCCATCTCATGCTGGTCAGAATGGCTGCTATCCAGAAGTCTACCAACAATAAATACTGGAGAGGGTGTGGAGAAAAGGGAACCCTCTTACACTGTTGGTGGGAATGCAAACTAGTACAGTCACTATGGAGAACAGTGTGGAGATTCCTCAAAAAACTGGAAATAGAACTGCCTTATGACCCAGAAATACCACTGCTGGGCATACACACCAAGGAGACCAGAATTGAAAGAGACACATGTACCCCAGTGTTCATCGCAGCACTGTTTATAATAGCCAGGACATGGAAGCAACCTAGATGCCCATTGGCAGATGAATGGATAAGAAAGCTGTGGTACATATGCACAATGGAATATTACTCACCATTAAAAAGAATGCATTCAAGTCAGTTCTAATGAGGTGGATGAAAGTGGAGTGTATTATACAGAGTGAAGTAAGTCAGAAAGAAAAACACCAATACAGTATATTAACACATATATATGAAATTTAGAAAGATGGTAATGATGACCCTATATGCGAGACAGCAAAAGAGACACAGATGTAAAGAACAGTCTTTTGGACTCTGTGGGAGAAGGCGAGGGTGGGATGATTTGAGAGAATCGCATTGAAACATGTATATTTCCATATGTGAAATAGGTCACCAGTCCAGGTTCAATGCATGAGACATGTTGCTCTGGTCTGGTGCACTGGGAAGAACCTGAGGGATAGGATGTGGAGGGAGTTGGGAGAGGGGTTCAGGATGGGGAACACATGTACACCCATGGCTGATTCAAGTCAATGTATGGCAAAAACCACTACAATATTGTAAAGTAATTAGCCCCCAATTAAATAAATTACAAATAATTCTTCTGTCATACTTAACTTTGTTACTCTTTATGCAATAAAGAGCAAAGTAGACCTTCACTGACAGCTTTTAAGATTTTTTTTTTTTTCTGTATCATTGGTTTGAGCAATTATCTTTAATGTTTTTGTACTGGAAATTCACTGAGCTTCTTGGGTCTGTGGCTTTGTAAGACATTGAAACTGAAACTTAACAGCTTGTTTCTCTTTCTTATGAGGCATCCAAGGATGCCTGTACTAGGCTGCTTGGACTTGTCTTACAGTGCACTGAGGTTTAATTCATCTTTTTACTATTATGCTTTTTTGCCTTTATGTGTTTTAATTTAGGAAATTTGCTGTTTCTGTATCTTTAAATTTTAATATTAAAATATTTTCTTCTATAATGCCTCAGTTCAGTCGCTCAGTCGTGTCTGACTCTTTGCGACCCCATGAATCACAGCATGGCAGACCTTCCTGTCCATCACTGACTCCCAGAGTTCACTCAGACTCACGTCCATTGAGTCCGTGATGCCATCCAGCCATCTCATCCTCTGTCGTCCCCTTCTCTTCCTGCCCCCAATCCCTCCCAGCATCAGGGTCTTTTCCAATGAATCAACTCTTTGCATGAGGTGGCCAAAGTATTGGAGTTTCAGCCTTAGCATCAGTCCTTCCAATGAACACCCGGGACTGGCCTCCTTTAAGATGGACTGGTTGGAAATCCATGCAGTCCAAGAGACTCTCAAGAGTCTTCTCCAACACCACAGTTCAAAAGCATCAATTCTTCGGCGTTCAGCTTTCTTTATAGTCCAACTCTCACATCCATACATGACTACTGGAAAAACCATAGCCTTGACTAGACGGACCTTTGTTGGCAAAGTAGTGTCTCTGCTTTTGAATAAACTATCTAGGTTGGTCATAACTTTCCTTCCAAGGAGTAAGCANCATCTATGTTCATCAGTGATATTGGCCTGTAGTTTTCTTTTTTTGTGGCGTCTTTGTCAGGTTTTGGTATTAGGGTGATGGTGGCCTCATAGAATGAGTTTGGAAGTTGACCTTCCTCTGCAATTTTCTGAAAGAGTTTGAGTAGGATAGGTGTTAGCTCTTCTCGAAATTTTTGGTAGAATTCAGCTGTGAAGCCATCTGAACCTGGGCTTTTGTTTGCTGGAAGGTTTCTGATTACAGTTTCAATTTCCGTGCTTGTGATGGGTCTGTTGAGATTTTCTATTTCTTCCTGGTTCAGTTTTGGAAAGTTGTACTTTTCTAAGAATTTGTCCATTTCTTCCACGTTGTCCATTTTAACTTGTGTTTTTGAAAGAAAGGTCTATTAAAGAATTGATTGGAAGAGAGACGTGTCTTGGCAAAGCAGGTAAAACATTTAAGAGACAGTTGAAAGTCAGGTAAATGATAATGAAGAACTTATACAGTGAAGGGGAAATTTTTAGAGACATTTAAGAGTAAGAATAAGATTTGGGTGTAAGGACATGAAAGGAATCAGGAATGAACTTTCTAGCTTTTGAATACTGGATTGATGGTGATGACATTAAAAGATTGGCTAATTGAGAAGATGAGCAGGTTTCAAACATGGTAAATTTTGAGATGTATGACAAAGTTTTTGCTAAGTCACTTCAGTCGTGTCCGACTCTGTGTGACCCCATAGACGGCAGCCCACCAGGCTCCCCCGTCCCTGGGGTTCTCCAGGCAAGACAAAGTTTAGTACTAGCAATATTAATAAAAGACTATAATTTAAACCAACTGCTTACCATGTACCAGGTTCTTAGTTTAGTATTTTGTGTATATATTTTTGGATAATTTTTTCCCTTTTACAAATAAGAATATTTAATCTTAGAAATTTTGAATAAATTACCGTAGATCTCACAACTGCTAAGTAATGGAGTTTAAAGTCTACTTCTCTCTGACTTTAAAATTCATAACCTTACCCAACATAATATACTGCCTCAATAAATCAATTCAATTTTGAGTATTTTATATATCATAAGATATATAAAGAATATTTCTAGAAGCTAAGTTTATAAACTTCATTGTAACTATTATAATCTCATTGCAACTATTAGATTCTGCCTGTTGTGGCACCAAGTGGGTAGATCAGAGATAATCATTTTAACTGAAACTGATAGGATGGTTCTGAAATTATTCTGCCACTTACCAAATATTGAATTTTATCCAAAAATAACAAAATTCCTTTTTATTGCTTTTATTCCAAAGTAATAAAATTGCATTGCTTAATGTTATTCTTTTTTTGTACTTAATGTTGGATATTTTCTAGTGTAAATCAGGAAGTTGAAATACTACATATTTTAATGTGTATTACTTGTTTTTGTTTTAATTTTGAGTCTGATTTTTAATGTTAGCTTATTTATGTCCAGTGTCAGAGAATATGGTTGTATGGTATCCAATTTTTAGTTTTCTTTATGACTTGACACATAGATTTTTAGAAGTGTTAGATGCATGTTGAAAAGTATGCTACCAATTATGTAAATCATCAGTCCCTTCCTAATATTTTGTCTTATCTTCTGTCACTTGCTAAAAGAGGTGTGAAATGTTTTCTACTTAAGTTGTGAACTTACAGATTTCTTCTTGTTATTCTATTAGTTTCTTGATTTGTATATTTGGAGCCTGTATTGTGAGTTCCGTAAAGCTCAGGACAGTTAATATCTTTTTGGTATGTTGTACCTTTTATCAAATGGAAATACATGTTTTGCTCTATTTTTCTTTTATATCTATACCCTTTCACTAAGTGAAATGATTTTGAGATTCATTTTTGTTACATTTATCAGAATTTTGTTCCATTTTCTTGTCAAGTAGCATTCCATTGTATGGATATGCCATAATCCGCTTATTTATTCATGTGTTAATAAACATTTGAGTTGTTAGTAGTTTGGAGCCATTATGGAGAAAGCTTCTATGAACATTTGTGTGTGTAGATCTTTATATGGGTATATGTTTTTATTCTGTTGGGTAAATACCTAAGAAATGATTACTGAATCATACAGTGTTTAACTTTAAAATAAATTGCCAGATGGTTTTCTATAGTGGTTGTACCATTTTATATACCTGTCAGTAATGTATGGGAGTTTGAGTTGCTCCACATCTTTGCCAAAACTTATTAAATGACAGTTAAAAATATCTTTAGTCTTTCTAGTGAATGTGTTTTTTGGTATATCATTGTGGTTGTCATTTGCATTTCCTGAAGATTAATATTGTGCATAATTCCCTGAAATTATTGTCCATTCACATATTTTTCTTTGTAAACTGATCTGTTTAAATCATTTGCTCATTTCTTTCTTTATAAACCTAGGAAGTTGCAAGGGTTCTTATACATTCTGGTTAAGTGTTTTGTCAGATATATGTAGTAAAAATATTTCTTCTGAATCTGGCTTTTCATTTTCTTAACATTGCTTTTTGAGGAACAACAAGTTTTTTTTATGATGAAGTCTAATTTTGTCAACTTCTTCTATAGTTTATACATTGTGTGTCTTATCTAAGAAATATTTGAATACTTGGAAGTCTCAAAGATAGTATCCTATGTTTTCTTCCATGAGACCTGTGATCAAGTTTGATTTAGTTTCTGTATATTGTATAAAGGAAGGGTAGAGGTTTATTATTTTTCCTAATGGATATCCAGTTGTTTAAGTACCATGATTGAAGAGTTTCTTTTGACAATTAGATTGAGAAAAAGGACATATGTTTTCATTCTGGAACCTTTGTCAAAAATAAATTACCCATATATGTCTCGGTTTACTTCTAGACTCAATTTTGTTCCATTGATCTATATTTATGTCCTTACCAGTATTATAGTATCTTGAATCCTGAGCTTTTTAACAGGTCCTTTATGTTTTTTTATTGATATTTTAATACTTTTTATTACATGTTCCATTTGGGCACTGATAATATATAGAAATACAGTTGATTTTTTAATTGACCTTTGATCCTTTGATACTACTAAATTTACTTATTAGGTCTATTAGCTTTAAAAAATTCTATTAACTTTAATGTAGATTTCTCAGTATTTTCTGCAAAGACATTTTTACTTCTTTTATTACAGTCTTTGATTAAAAAAAAAAAAAAAAACTTCCTTTTCTTGCCCCAACGTACTGGCTAAAACCTCTGGTATATTGCTTGACAGAAGTAATAAGAATGGACATTTTTTTGTTGTTCCTCTTCTTAGCATGGAAAATACTAAGTCTTTCATCATTAAGTATGATATTAGCTAGCAACAGGGTCTTTTTGTAGATGTCCTTTATTAAATGGAGGAAGATTCCTAGTTTTTGAGTGTATTTCATGAGTGAGTGTTGAATTTTATCAAATGCTTTTCTTGCTACTTTGAAATGATCATTTGTTATGATTTTCATTTAGTCTTAATATGGTGAACTACATTGATATTTTTAAACAAATTTTTAATTTTAGAATATGTTTAGATTTACTGAAAAGTTATTAAAACATTAAGGGTTTCTGCATATCCCCCAACCAGTATACCCTATTGTTAACATTTTATAGTACTATAGTGCATTTGTCACAACTAATGAGAGGCAATTCACACATACCTCTATTAATTATTAACTAACAGCCATACTTAATCAGATTTACTTAGTTTTACCTAATGTCCTTTTCCTATTCCTGGATTTCATCCCAGATACCATATTAGATTTAGTTATTATATCTTCCTTAGGCTTCCCTGGTGGCTCAGAGGTTAAAGCGTCTGCCTGCAATGCAGGAGACCTGGGTTTGATCCCTGGGTCAGGAAGATCCCCTGGAGAAGGAAATGGCAACCCACTCCAGTATTCTTGCCTGGAGAATCTCATGGACAAAGGAGCCTGGTGGGCTACAGTCCACGGGGTCGCAAAGTGACTGAGCTACTTCACTTACTCACTTAGGCCACTCTAGACTATGGCACTTTCTCACACTTTTTTTGGTTTTGATGACAATTTTGAGGAGTATTGGTAGACAGTTTTGAGATATTTGGTAGAATGTTCTTCAGTTTGGGTTTGTCTGATTTTTTATGATTAGAAAGATTATGGGTTTATAAAATATTTTCAGTTTGTATACATGAAGGATAGGGTCTGCACTTTTTCTGTGCTCTGTCTGGTTTTAGCATCAAGATAATGATGACCTCATAAACTGAATTGAGAAATATTACCCCCTTCTTTGAAAGAACGTGTAAAAGAATGTCGTCATTTCTTTCTAGCATGCTTGGAGTAGAATTTACCAGTAAAGTTAACCTAATATTTGTTTTCTTTCCAAGTTTTAAATTATGATTTTAATTTTTAAATAGATATAGAACTGCTTGGTTATATTATTTCTTGAGCCAGTTTTCATAATTTGTTTTGTTCAAGGAATATGTCCATTTCACCCAGTTTTCAACATCACAACAAAGTTATATATAATATTCTTTTATGCTTTTAATGTCTCTGAGTACTGTAATGATTTTCTTTCTTTCATTCTTGGTATTTGTGATTTCTCAACTTTTTTGTCCTATATTAATCTAACTAGAAGCAATCAATTTTATCTATCTTTTCAAAAATGCAGCTTTTGGTTTATTGTTTTTCTGTATTGTATGTCCACTTTTATTTCACTAACTTTGTTCTTACTTTTAAAGCTTTATTGGAGTATAGATATGTATAATAATGTACCTATATTTACAGTGCAGTTTGATGAATTTTGACATAGCATGCACCCATTAACCCATCACTGCAATCAAGATAGCGGACATTTCCATACCCTCCAGAAGTTTCCTTGTGTGCCTTTGTAATTAATTTCTTTCCTGCTACCCTACCAACCTATCCTCAGGCAGTCAGTGATCTACCTGGTGTCACTATTAGGTTAGTTTGTATTTCTGAGAATTTTATTACATGCTATATTGTTTTTTATTTGCTGACTAGTATTGCACTATGTGGGCATACCGCAATTTGTATATCCTTTTTACATGCTGGTAGGGTTTTCTCCAGTTTTGTAATGAAATACCAATGTGCTTTATACATGCATATTATAAGTATTTATGTATACTCCTATTTCAATTTTTTAAATTTCTTGGTAAGTACCAAGAGGTTGAATAACTTGGTTGTAAGTATACTAAAGAACTGCTGAATTATTTTCCAAAGTGGTTGTACCATTTTATATTCCCACTAGGTTATGAAAGTTATCATTGTTCTATATTTTCACCAATATTTAGTATGGCCATTTTTAAAATTTGCATGTGCTTTTGTATGTGTGTCATATCTATTTGTGGTTTTAATTTGTATTTCCCTTATTATAATAATCAGAGAAGCCCAGAGTTTGTGGGCTTATTTGGCATCCATGTGTGATGTTTAGTAAACTGTCAGTTCAGATCTCTTGTTTATTTTGTATTGGGTTGTTTATCCTCACTGTTGTGTTTAAAGTACTTTTTATAAATTCAGGATCTGTGCTGCTCAGTATAGTAGTCAGTAACCACTGGAAATTTAAGTTTAAATTAATTAAAATTAAATACTTAGTTTATTTTTATTTAATTATTTAAACAAAATAATTAAATAATAAAATTAAAAATGATTCCCTAGTCAAACTAGCCAGTTTCAAGGGCTCATTTAATAGTATATGAATAGTTGCTACCTCGTGGACAATGCAGATATAAAATAGTTTCATAATGTCAGAAAATTCTCTTTGCAGTGTAGTTCTACATATAAGTTCTTTATTGAGCATGTTTTGTGAATATCTTCTCCTAAATATGTAGCGTGGCTTTTCATTATAATATCAGTGTCTTTCAAAGAGCAAATTTTAAATTTTGATAAAATCTATCATTCTTTTCCTTTTATACATTTATGTGTTTTGTGTTTATTGAAATGTTTTCTTTTTAGATCAAAGATCAAGATTTTACCCTATGTATCACTTTAGAATTTTTGTAGTTCCAGAGTATACATTTAAGGCTGTGATCCATTTGGAGTTAATTTTTGTATATCATATGAAATCAGGGTTGATATTCATTTTTATTGCATATGGCCTCCAGTTGTTTCAGCACCATTTTGGAAAGATTATCCTTTCCCCATTCATTGTCTTTGCAGCAGTATCAAATAATCACTTAGTTATGTAAATGTGTGTCTAATTCTGGATTCTATTCTGTTCTTATGATAATATTACACTGTCTTGATTATTGTAGCTTTAAATACGTTTTTAAGTCAAGCTTTGCAAATCCTTCAATATTTTCCTTGATTTTCAAAATTATTTTGGCACTAGGTCTTGTAAGCTTCCATATGAATTTTTTAATCAGTTTAACAATTTCTCTAAGAACACTGCTGGAAATTTCCTGATAATTGCATTTCATTGATATCAGTGGGGAGAAGATAGACATTTTAGAAATGTTGAGTCTTCCCATCCATGAACATGGTGTCTCTTCATATATTTCAATCTGTGTTTATTTCCCTCAACAATACTTTACAATTTTCAGTGTCTTGCACAGATTTTGTCAGGTTTATGCCAAGTTATTTTATATTGGTTGATGGTATGGTGAGTGGTACAGTTTGTGATTTTCAACTTCCAATTTCTATATATTGCTGATATATAGAAAAAATCATATGTGTGAATATATATGTATATGTATTGGGTTGGCCCAAAAGGTCATTCAGGTTTTTTGGTATACTGTTATGGGAAAACCTGAACTTTCTGGCCTATATATATATATATATATATACACACACATATATTTAATGAGAGAGATTATATCTAGCAACCTTATTAAACTGGCTATTATAGTAGTATTTTTTTCGGTAGCTTCATTAGAATTTCCTGCATAAATAATCATATCATCTTTCATTCAGTGCCCTTTATGTTAATGAGGTTTCTCCAGTTTGGCTGTTGGAAACATGAACTGTTTGCTCCCCTGTGACATCAAGGTATTGCTCTCTCTGACTTTTCCTGGTGACTTTCCACAGCTGGGTAATTTTCTCACACCTATCCATCAGTCGTTCTCAGATGGAACCCTTTGCAGATCTCTTAAGCTCATTTCTTCATTGGTACTCTGAATTCTAACCGCTCTGGCCTCTTTGAATTCTCAACTCTTTCTCCTCAAGCTGGGCTCCATTTGGCTTTCTTTTTGCGTGTAGAGTGGGATCTCTCAGCTGCAATCCTGGACAATCTCAGGGCTCACCTCATTTGTTTCCCTTAGTTTAGGGAATCTCTGTTTTGTGTTCCTGTTTTACAGTGTCTGAGATAGTAGATTCCTTTTTTCTTTATCTTTTCTCTTCTCTGTTCTGCTCTTTCTTTCTCTTTTCTTCTTCTATAGTTTTAATTTAAATTATGATTGAGATCAGAGATCTCTGTTTTAATGATTTTTGCTTTTATCTATATTATTTTCTTTCACTTATTTTGGATTTTATTTGTTCTTTTCCTACCTTCTTAAAATGTTAATTTTAAATGTTTCATCTTTTCTAAAATGAGAAATTCTTTCTAAGCACTGGATTAGCTGCGTTCCTCAAATTTGGGTATGTTGTGTTTTCATTCTCATTTAGTTCAAAATGGTTTTCTGATTTCCCTGTGATTTCTTCTTATACTCATGGTTATTTTTGTGTTAATTTCCAAATATTCTGGGAATTTCCTGATGTCTTTTTGTTATTGATCCTAATTTAATTCTGTTGTAATTAGAAAATATACTTTTAATGATTTCTCCCAATTATCTATTAGAATTTTAAATGATACTGCACAGGGTCTATAGGTCAATCAGGATGGAATTTATATCTTAATAATATTGTGTCTTATAACAAGATATATTGATCCATATATTTATATCTTCTTCAAATCTATCAGCAGTGTTTTATAGTTTTCAGTGTGCTAATACATATTTTGCCGTCAGTTCAGTTCAGTTGCTCAGTCATGTCTGACTCTTTGCGAGTGTAGTACATCAGGCTTCCCTGTCCATCACCAATGCTCGGAGCTTGCTCAAACTCATGTCCGTCGAGGAGATGATGCCATCCAGCCATCTCATCCTCTGTCATCCCCTTCTCCTCCTGCCTTCAATCTTTTCCAGCATCAGGGTCTTTTCAAATGAGTCAGCCCTTCACATCAGGTGGCCAAAGTAATGGAGCTTCAGCTTCAGCATTAGTCCTTCCATTGAATATTCAGAACTGATTTCCTTTAGGATTGACTGGTTTGATCTCCTTGCAGTCCAAGGGACTCTCAAGAGTCTTCTCCGACACACCATGGTTCAAAAGCATCAATTCTTCGGTACTCAACTTTCTTTATGGTGCAACTCTCACGTCCATACGTAACTACTGGAAAAACCATAGCTTTGACTGGACAGACCTTTGTTGGCAAAGTAATGTCTCCACTTTTTAATACACTGGCTAGGCTTGTCATAGCTTTTCTTCCAAGGAGCAAATGTCTTTTAATTTCATGGCTGTAGTCACCATCTGCAGTGATTTTGGAGCCCAAGAAAATAGTCTCTCACTGTTTCCATTGCTTCCGCATCTGTTTGCCAGGAAGTGATGGGACCAGATGCTATGATCTTAGTTTTTTGAATGTTGAGTTTTAAGCCAGCTTTTTCTCTCCTCTTTCACTTTCATCAAGAAGCTCTATTGTTCTTCACTTTCTCCATAGGGGTGGTGTCATCTGCATATCTGAGGTTATTGATATATCTCCTGGCAATCTTGATTCCAGCTTGTGCTTCATCCAGTCCAGCATTTCACATGATGTACTCTGCATTTAACTTAAGTAAGCAGGGTGATGATATACAGCCTTGGCAATACAGTATTTTGTCATGTTTGCCCTTAAATATTTTGTATTTTAATGCTATTTGTAAAGTATTTTTAATTTCTCTTGTCAAGTATTTGTTGCCTATGTGTAGAAATACATCTGATTTTTGTAGATTGTACGTTGTTTACTCTGCAACCTTGCTAAACTCCTTATTAGTTTTAGTAGATTTTTATTGATTCTTTTGAACTTTCCACATAGACTATCATGTTGTCTATCACTTTCTAACACCATACACAAAAATAAACTCAAAATGCATTAAAGATCTAAACGTAAGACAAGAAACTATAAAACTCTTAGAGGAGAACATAGGCAAAACACTCTGACATAAATCACAGCAGGATCCTCTATGATCCACCTCCCAGAATACTGGAAATAAAAGCAAAAATAAACAAATGTGAACAAGATAGATGTACTTCTTCCTTCCAGTCTAGATGTCTTTTATTTCTTTTTCTTGCATGATTTTTCTGGCTAAAACTTGCAGTACAATGTTGAAGAGAAGTAGTGATGGTGGACATCTTTGTCTTATTTAAGATAATGGGAGGAGAAAGGAAATTATCCTCTTTTCCAAGATTGCTGACTTTTTATTGTGAGTGTTAAATTTTGTCAGATGCCTTTTCACCATCTATTGTGATGATCATATGATTTCTTGATTTTAGTTTCTTAATATGTGAAGTTGTATTGATTGATTTCAAAATGTTAAAGCAACTCTGCATTCTCAGGATAAACCCCACTTTGTCACGATATAGTGTCCTTTGTATGTATTGCTGAATTCAAATTTGCTGAAGAGTATTTTTAGAAGTTTTATGTCTGTGTTCATGAGAGATACCGGTCTGTAGTTTCCTTTACTTGTAATGTCTTTTTTAATTTTATTTTATTTTTAGTTGGAATATAATTACTTTAAATATTGTGATGGTTCTGGCATACATCAGCATGAATCAACCATAGGTATGCATATGTCCCTTCTCTTTTACCTCCCTCCCCATCCTACCCCTCTATGCTGTCATAGAGCACTTTCTTTGGATTTGCTGCATCATACAGCAAATTCCCACTGGCTATCTATTTTACATATGGTAATGTATATGTTTCAATACTACTCTCTCAAGTCATCCCACCTTCTCCCTCCCCTCACTGTGACCTGAAATCTTTTCTTTATGTCTGCATCTCCTTTGCTGCCTTGCAAATAGGATCATCAGTACCATCCTTCTGGATTCCATATGTATGCATCTATATACAGTATTTGTCTTTCTCTTTCTGACTTACTTCACTCTGTATAATAGGTTCTAGGTTCGTCTCCCTGATTGAAACTTATTCAAATGCATTCCTTTTAATAGCTGAATAATATTCCATTCTGTATATATACTACAGTTTCTTTATCCATCCATCTCTTGATGGACATCTAGGTTGTTTCCATGTCCTGGTTGGTTTGATTTAGTCACTAAGTCGTGTCTGATTCTTGCAACCCCGTGTACTAGCCCACCAGGCTCCTCTGTCCATGAGATTCTCCAGGCAAAAATACTGCAGTGGGCTACCATTTCCTTCTCCAGGGAATCCTCCCAACCCAGGAATTGAACCCAGGTCTCTTGCATTGCAGGCAGATTCTTTACTGACTGAGCTACCAGGGAAGCACATAAAATATGCCATGATGAACACTGGTGTGCATGTGTGTTTTTCAGTTGTGTTTTCCTGAGGGTATATGCCCTGTAGTAGGATTGCTGGGTCATATGAAAGTTTTATTCATATTTTTTAAGGAATCTCTGTACTGTTCTCCATAGTAGCTATATCAACTTACATTCCCACCAGTATCCCCACTTTTCTATACCCTCTCCAGCATTTATTGTTTGTAGATTTTTTGATGGTAACTATTCTGACTGAATAGCATCACGACTCGATGGACGTGAGTCTGAGTGAACTCCAGGAGTTGGCGATGGACAGGGAGGCCTGGCGTGCTGCAATTCATGGGATCACAAAGAGCCGACTCTGAAGTGAACTGAAGTGAGCTGATCAGAGTGACTGAACTGAACTGAACTGATTCTGACTGGTGCAAGTTGATACCTCATTGTATTTTTTATTTGCTTTTCTCTAATAATGAGTGTGGCTGTGCATATTTTCATATGTTTGTAAGTTCTGTATGGTGTTAGGAAATGTTTTGTTTCCCCAGCACCAGTTATTTGAAGAGATTGTTTTTTCTCCATGGTATATTTTTGCCTCCTTTGTCAAATATAAGTTTTCCATAGGTGCATAGATCTCCGAGCTTTCTGTCTTGTCCCATCTATATTTCTTTTTGTGTGTCAGTACCATACTGTCTTGATGATTGTAGCTTTGTAATTTAGTCTAAAGTCAGAAAAGTTGATTGCTCCAGTTCTCTTCTTTTTTCTCAAGATTGGCTTTGGCTATTTGGGATCTTTTATGTTTCCATACAAATTGTGAAGTTACTTGTTCTAGTTCTGTGAAAATTACCATTGGTAGTTTGATAGGGATTGCATTGAATCTGTAGATTGCTTTGGGTAGTATAGTCATTTTCACAGTATTGATTCTTCCAGTCCAAAAACCTGGTATATCTATCTATCTGTGTCATCTTTAATTTCTTTTATCAGTGTCTTATAGTTTTATGCATATAGGTATTTTGTCTCTTAAGGTAAACTTATTCCTAAGTATATTATTCTTTTGTTGTAGTGGTGAGTGGGATTCTTTCTTTAATTGCCCTGATTTTTCACAGTTTGTGTATAGGAATGCAAGGGATTCTTTGTAGTAATTTTATATCCTGCAACTTTAAGATATTCACTGATTAGCACTAATAATTTTCTGGTGGCATCTTGAGTATTTTCTGTGTAAAGAATGATGTCATCTTCAGACAGTGAGAGTTTTACTTCTTCTTTTCCAATCTTGATTTCTTTTATTTATTTTCTTCTCTGACTAATATGACTAAGACTTCCAAAACTATGTTGAATAATAGTGGGTGAGAGTGCGCCCCCTTGTCTTGTTCCTGATTTTAGAGGAAATGCTTTCAGTTTTTCACCTGTGAGAGTGATACTTGCTCTATGTTTGTCATATATGCCCTTTATTAAATTTTGATATGTTTTTTTCTGTGCCTAATTTCTGGCGAGTTTTTATCATGAATGGGTTCTGAATTTTGTCAAAAGCTTTCTCTGCATCTATTGAGATGATCATATGATTTTTATCAATGATAAAATTTTTATCAATCATATTTTTATCATATGATTTTTATTTTCAATTTGTTAATATGGTGTATCACATTGATTTGAGTATATTGAAGAATTCTTGCATCCCTGGGATAAAGCCCACTTGATCATGATATATGATCTTTTTAATCTGTTGTTGGCTAGAAGCTTGTTGGGGATTTGTGTATGTTCCTCAGTGATATTGACCTGTAATTTTCTATTTTTGTGGCATCTTTGTCTGGTTTTGGTATTAGCATAATGGTGATCTCCTACAATGAGTTTGGGCATTTTCCTTCCTCTGCAATGTTTTGAAAGAGGTTAATAAGGATCAGTATTAGTTCTCTAAACTTTTGGTAGAATTCACCTGTGAAGCCATCTGGGCCCTGGGTTTTTGTTTGAAGATTTTTGGTTACAGTTTCAATTTTTGTGTATGTGATTGGTCTGTTCATATCTTCTGTTTCTTCCTGGTTCAGTCTTGGAAGGTTATATTTTTCAGAGAATTTTTCCATGTCTCCCAGGTTTTCCTTGTTTTTGGCATATATTTGCTCATAGTAGTCTCTTAAGATCCTTTGTTTTTCTGTGTTGTCTGTTGTAACTTCTTTTTCTTTTCTAAAATTCATTATTTAATTGGAGGATAATTACTTTACAATATTGTAATAGTTTTTGCCTCCTTTTTAATTTCTAATTTTATTGATTTGACTCTTCCATTTTTTCTTGATGAATTTCTGTCTAATGGTTTGTCAATTTGATTATCTTCTCAAAGAACCACCTTTTAGTTTTATTGATATTTACTATAGTCTTTTTCATTCTTTTTCAACTAATTTTCTGCTCTGATCTTTATGATTTCTTTCTGTCTACTAACTTTGAGATTTTTTTTGTTATTGTTCTTTTTCTTGTTGCTTTAGATATAGAAGTTTTTGCTGTTTTCCTAGTGTCTCTCTTGTTTCTCAATGTAGGCTTGTATTGCTATAAATTTCCCTCTTAGCATTGCTTTTACTGCACCCCATAGGTTTTGAGTGTCGTGTTTTCATTGTCTCTTGTTTCTAGGCATATTTTTATTCCCTTTTTGTTTTCTGAAGTGATCCTTTGGTTATTCAGAAGCGTGTTGTGTAGCCTCCATGTGTTTGTGTTTTTTATAGGTTTCTTCCTGAGGTTGATATAGAATCTTATAGGACTGTAATCATAAAGGATGCTTGAAATAATTTCTTTTTTTTTTTTTTTACCAAGATTTGACTTATGGCCCAAGATCTGTCCTAGAGAATGTTCCATGTGCACTTGAGAAAAAAGTGAAATCTGTTGTGTTTGGATGAAATGCCCTGTTGGTATCAATTAGGTCCAACTGTTCCAAAAAGGAAGGAAAGTGAAGTCGCTCAGTCATGTCCGACTCTTTGCGACCCCATGGACTGTAGCCTACCAGGCTCCTCCCTCCATGGGATTCTCCAGGCAAGAGTACTGGAGTAGGCTGCCATACCAAATGATTATTTAAATCTTGTGTTTCCCTATTAAATTTCTGTCTGGATAATCTGTTCATTGCTTTGAGTGTATTAAAGTCCCCCGCTATTGTGTTATGGTCAGTTTCCCCTTTAATATTTGTCAGCATTCGCCTTATGTGTTGGGATGCTCCTATTTTGGGTATATATATGTGTGTGTATATATATATATATATATATATAAAACATGTAACATGTAACAATATATATATAATTGTTACATCTTCTTCTTGGATTGATCCCTCTATCATTATGAAGTGTCTTTTTTTTTGTTGCCTTTTAATGGTCTTTATTTTAAAGTCTTATTTTATCTTTTTATTTCCATTTGCATGGGATATCTTTTTTCCAGCTCCTCACTTTCAGTCTGTCTGTGTCCCTGGATCTGAGGTGGGTGTCTTGTATACATCTTATATAAGGGTCTTCCTTTTTGTATCCATTCAGCTAGTATGTCTTCTGGTTGGAGCATTTAGCCCATTTACATTTAAGGTAATTATTGGTAAGTGTACCCTGTTACAATTTACTTTATTGTCTTTGGTTTGTTTTTATATACCATTTGTTTTTGTGTTTCCTGTCTAGAAAAGTTCTTTTAGCATTTGTTGAAGAGCTGATTTGGTGGTGCTGTATTCTTTTTAACATTTGTTTGTCTGTAAAGCTTTTGATTTCTTCTTTGAATCTGAGTATGATCCTTGCTGTGTAGAGTAATCCTGGTCGTAGGTTTTTTTCCCTTTCATCACTTTAACTATATTCTGCCATTTCTTTCTGGCCTACAGAGCTTTTGTTGACAGACCAGCTGTTAGTCTTATGGAGATCTCCTAGTTGCTTTTCCCTTGCTGCTTTTAATATTTTTCTTTGTGTTTAATTTTTGTTAGTTTGATTAACATGTGTCTTGGCATGTTTCTTCTCGGCTTTGTCCTATAGGGGACTTTCTGGGCTTCCTGGACTTGGATGGCTATTTCCTTTCCCATTTTACAGAAGTTTTCAACTATAATCTCTTCAAATATTTTCTCATGCCCTTTCCTTTTGTCTTTTTCTTCTGGCATGCCTATGATTCAAATGTTGGGGCACTTAATGTTGTCCCAGAGGTCTCTGAGACTGTCTTCATTTTTTTTTTTTAATTCTTTATTCTGCTCTGCTTCAGTTATTTCCACCGTTTTATCTTCCAGCTCACTTATCCATTCATCTTCCTCAATTACTCTACTGTTGGTTTCCTCCGGTGTGTTTTTAATCTTAGTTATTATGTTATCCATTGTTGATTTTCATCCTTTAATTCTGCTTTATTGTTGTTGTTCAGTCACTAAGTCTGTTTGATTCTGTCACCCCATGACCTGCAGCACGCCAGGCTTCCCTGTCCCTCACTGTCTCCCAGAGTTTGCTCAAACTCATGTCCATCAAGTCAGTGATGCCATCCAACCATCTCATCCTCTGTTGTCCCCTTCTTCTGTTGCCCTCAATCTTTCCCAGCATCAGGATCTTCTCCAGTGAGTCAGCTCTTCATATTGGGTGACCAAAGTATTAGAGCTTCAGCTTCAGCATTAGTCCTTCCAATGAATATTCAGGATTGATTTTTTCCTTTCGGATGGACTGGTTTGATCTTTTGCTGTCCAAGGGACTCTCAAGAGTCTTGTCCAGCACCACAATTCAGAATCATTGATTCTAGGTCTAAGACCTTGTTAAACATTTCTTTCATCTTCTTGATCCATGCCTCCAGTCTATTTATCTGTGAATCCATTTTGTTTTCAAGATTTTGGATCATCTTTACTGTCATTATTCTGAATTCTCTTTCAGGTAGACTACATGTTTCCTCCTCTCTTCTTTAGTCTTGTGGGTTTTTACCATGTTTCTTTATCTGCTGTATATTTCTCTGTCTTTTCATTTTGTTTAATTTATTGTGTCTGGGGTCTCCTTTCTGCAGACTAGAAGGTCCTAGTTCCTCTTAATTGTGCAGTCTGTCTCCCTTGGATGGGGTTGGACAGTGCCTTGGAAAGGATTCCTGATTGAGGGGACTTGTGCCTGTGTTCTCATGGATGGAGCTGAATTTTATCTCCCTGGAGGGCAGTGCCATGTCCAGTACTGTTTTGAGAGTATCTGTGTGTTCAGTATGGCTTTGATTAGCCTGCCTGTTAATGTGCAGAGTTGTGCTCCTGTTCTGCTGAAGGTTTGATATGGAGCGTCCTGCACTGGAGCTTGCTAGCTCTTATGTGGAGCTTGGTCTCAGTGTTGAGACGGAGGCCTTTTGGTGGCTTCTCATCTATTAAAGTTCCATGGGGTCAGGAGTTCTCTGATGGTCCAAAGTCCTGGGTTAAATCTCCTTCCTCTGGGGTTCGTAGCATCAAGTTTTATCAGGTCACACAGCACCAATGTCAAAACCCCTCATTCCAAGGAGATTGGTTTGCTTTTCTGGAGTCTGGGTCCTCTGGGAGCATTCAGAAGATGTTCTGCAGGAAATGTCCCATCAGGTCCACCACTATATGTAACCCCTTCACCTTTCTGAGCTTTCTGAGGCTCAGCTTCCTTACCTGACAGCACATGCATGGACCCTCCTATCTTTCTACCTGAGTAGTGACTGGCATCAGAACAATGCTAGTCTCCATGAATGAATTTGGAAGATTTTCCCCTTCAGTTTTCTGAAGAGTTTATGTAGTATTAGTATTCTTTCTTTCTAAAATTTTGGTGGAATTTACCTCTGTCTAGGCCTGGAGTTTTGTTTCATTTTATGGGAGGGCTTTAACTACATACTCAATTTCTTTAATAGGACTAATCAGTTATTTATTTCTTTTTTAGTAAATTGTGGTTGATTATGTAGTCCAGGGATTTTTTTTTCAATTCAATTAAGTTGTCAAATTTATAGCCATACTATTTTTCATAGCATTCCTTTATTATCCTGTTAACATCTGTAGTCTGTAGTAATAAATATTTCCTCTAGAATTCCTGATACTAGTAATCCCATATTTGGGATTACTAGTGCAGTATATAATAGGAATATTAATGTCTTTTCTCCTTTATTCTTAGTCTTCATAGAAAGTTTAATAATTTCTATCAATATTCTCATAAAACCAGTTTTTGGTTTCATTAATTTCTCCTATGGCTTTTCTCTTTTCTGTTTCAATGAGACCTAAATGCTTTGGTCTTGAGTATAACTTTCTTCTGATTATTTGAGTTTAATTTGCTACTATTTTAAGGTCTTTCTTCTTTCTCTAGTATAAGCATTGAATACCATAAATCTCTTAAGTGCTATTTTAGTGGCATATCCTATGAATTCTCTTAGGTTATTATTGTTCAATTGCTCAGTTGTGTCTGACTCTTTGTGACCTCATGGACTGCAGCACACCAGGCTCCCCTGTCCTTATCATTGCCTGGAGTTTGCTTAAAATCATGTTCATTGAATTGGTGATGCCATCCAGCCATCTCATCCTCTGTCATCCCCTTCTCCTCCTGCTTTCAATCTTTCCCAGCATCAGGGTCTTTTCCAATGAGTTGGCCCTTCACATCAGGTGGCCAAAGTATTGGAGCTTCAGCTTCAGTATCAGTCCTTCCAATGAATATTCAGGGTTTATTTCCTTTAGGATTGATGGCTGGTTTGTTCTTCTTACAGTCCAAGGTACTC
This sequence comes from Aepyceros melampus, assembly GCA_006408695.1. Classification (NCBI taxonomy): domain Eukaryota; kingdom Metazoa; phylum Chordata; class Mammalia; order Artiodactyla; family Bovidae; genus Aepyceros; species Aepyceros melampus. Next base: position 80,305 of record SJXQ01005719.1, read on the forward strand.
TCAAGAGTCTTCTCCAGCACTACAGTTCACCATCAGTTCTTCGGTGCTTAGTCTTCTTTATGATCCAGCACTCACATCTGTACATGACTACCGGAAAAGCCGTGGCTTTGACAATATGGACTCTTTTTCAGTAAAGTGATGTGTCTGCTTTTTGATATGCTTTCTAGGTTTGTCATAGCTTTTTTCCCAAGGAGCATGCGTCTTTTAATTTTGTGGCTGAGGTCACTATCACCAGTGATTGTGGAGCCCAGGAAAATATAATCTGTCACTGTTTCCATTTTTTCCCCATCTATTTGCCAGGAAGTGATGGAACTGGATGCCATGATCTTAGTTTGCTGAATGCTCAGTTTTAAGCCAGCTTCTTCAGTCTCCTCTTTCATCTTCATCCAGAGGCTCTTTAGTTCCTCTTCGCTTTCACCATTAGGGTGGTGTCATCTGCATATCTGAAGTTATTGATATTTCTCCAGGCAATCTTGATTCCAGTTTGAGCTTTATCCAACCTGGCATTTTGCATGATGTACTGTGCATATAAGTTAAATAAGCAGGGTGACAATATACATCCTTTACATATTCCTTTCCCCATTGGCATAGTTTGCTCTTCCATGTCTGGTTCTAACAGTTGCTTCTTGACCTGTATACAGGTTTCTCAGGAGGAAGATATGATATTCTGGTCGGTAGTGTTTTCCTTCTCATCTAAAAATACTTTGAAATTTCCCTTTTGATTTATTCTTTGATATATGGATGGCTTAAATATATAATTTTTGTGTGACATGATGTGCTTGGTATAACTTATATATTTCCTTCTTCAGACCTGGAATCAGGTATTACCCCAAGACTATAATCTAGGCACTAAGGGCCTGCTACTATGTTGAGCATCTTTTCTAGGTCTTTTCTAGTGGAACATAAGTAAAGTAAGTAAGTAAAGTCACTCAGTCGTGTCCGACTCTTTGTGACCCCATGGACTGCAGCCCACCAGGCTCCTCAGTCCATGAGATTCTCCAAGCAAGAATACTGGAGTGGGTTGCCAGAACATAAAGAGAATATATCTTCTTTAGATATAAAATATGACAAAAGTAGAGTCATAACTGAATATAAATTTATTTTCAACTCAGATTTAGGACTACAGGTTTTTTATTTAAGCTAGTCTTTGTTGATATCTAGGTTTCCTTTAATGCTGAGAATACCACTTGCAGTGACTCTGGGAATGTATGAATTGGAATATCATACAGTCATATCACCTTATATATACTACTGTCTCAGAATAACAATATCAACACTACTACCAGGAAATACTTGTATTTTTAGATCAATTATCTTATCTTTTTGGCATATCCCAGTAGTGATATATAGTAATACTATTGTTTTTTAAAGTCACTTACAGTAGTTTTTCTCTAAGTGGTCATTTTGGCTCATTTTTTTAATTTTACTTTTTTAGTTTTATAGTACTAAAAAATTTACAAAAGTTTTATTGTTCATAATTTTATAGTTTATACTTTTGTGAATTTTTAAATAAAATTATTATATCTATGTAGATATTTACATGGTACAAGTTGAGTCTCTTTAAAAGAAGATACATTCAAAGAAGCTTAGTTTCTGTTTCTGTCTCTCAACTTTGGTTTTTCTCTTCCCTTTGCCATTGGTAACTTTTAAAATGGTCAATTTTTTATATAAGCAAATATGAATATGTGTATCTATATATCTTCTTTCTTAAAAAATAAAATATACTTTCCACCCCACTATTTTATGTAACACTGCATCTGTGTGGTTGCTTCATACTAGTATATAAGAGATTTTTCTTCCCTTTCTATATCTTCCTGGTAATTCATTGCTTACATGTGCCATAGTTTATTCAGAAAGTCCCTTACTGACAAATGTATGATTACTTTGTTTTCAGTCTTTTGCTATAAATGATACTCCAGTGATAAACTTGTACTTATCAGAAATGGGATTGCTGTATATAATTTTGCTAGATATTGATACATTTTCACTTTATATTTGTGCCATTTCCATTCTCACCACTCATGTAGAGGAGTTCTGGTCTCTGCCACAGCCTCACTACAAAATTATGTTGATATGATATATCAGGGTACTTTCAATTTAAATTTCTACTGGTGTGAAGTAAAACTTATATTTTAAATTATATACTATACTAAATAAATGTAAACTAAACTTTAAAAGCCATACTCTGTTCTAAAAACATCATCAGAAATGCGTGACAAAAACCAAAAACCCATCAGTACAATGTATAAATATAAAATGTTCTTTGCATAAAAGTAAATGCTGAATTATTATTTCATTTATGTCATTTGAAGTGTAATTTTGCTAAACTTTCACATTAACACATTGGTTTTAAAGGAGCTTTTTCAGTTAACTTCTGGATGTGAATTCTTTATCCTCCTGCTGTTGTTTTTCTCCCCAATGTGTTTTTCCTCCCATGTTCTGTATAAACAAACACATTTATTTATTACATAAAAATGAGCTTATGGTTATTATGTTTGTGCATCTGGATACTGAAATGAACTTATTCCTCTTGAACTTAGTAATTGACTGCTTTTTATGAAGAAGAAAATAAGATGAATACAGGAAAAGGAGGCAAAGGAATCAGTATCAACTTTTTTTTAACAATCCACAAACATTGGATGAATAGGATAAATTTTTAGTTGAACTAATGTTTTTACGGGACTTCCCTTGTGGTGCAGTGGTAACTAATCCTCCTCCGCCAAAGTGGGAGATGTGGATTTAACCCTTGGGTCACGAAGATACCCCAGAGTAGGAAATGGTAAACCGCTCCAGTATTCTTGCCTGAAAATTCTATTGACAGAGGAGCCTGGTGGACTGTAGTCCATGGGATCACAAAGAGTCGGACAAGACTGAGTGACTCCATATGCATGCATACTGGTTTAACAGTGGTCCTCTGATATATTTGTTTTGGAATTGTGCAAACTTCTGACTTTGTGGATCACAGCAAACTGTAGAAAATTCTTAGGAAAGAGATGGGAATGCCAGACCACCTTACCTGCCTCCTAGGAAACTGTGTGCAGGTCAAGAAGCAACAGTTAGAACTGGACATGGTTCCAAATAGCCCAGCTGGAATTCCATCACTTCTACTCGCTTTGTTCGTAGTGATGCTTCCTAAGGCCCACTTGAATTCTCATTCCAGGATGTCTGGCTCTAGATGCATGATCACACCATTGTGGTTATCTGGGTCATGAAGACCTTTTTTGTACAGTTTTTCTGTGTATTCTTGCCACCTCTTCTTAATATCTTCTATTACTTTTAGGTCCGTATCATTTCTGTCCTTTATTGTGCCCATCTTTGCATGAAATGTTCCCATGGTATCTCTAATTTTCTCGAAGAGATCTCTAGTCTTTCCCACTATATTATTTTCCTGTTTCTTTGCACTGATCACTGAGGAAGTCTTTCTTATCTCTCCTTGCTATTCTTTGGAACTCTGAATTCAAATGGGTATATCTTTCCTTTTCTCCTTTGCCTTTAGCTTCTCTTCTTTTCTCAGCTATTTATAAGGCCTCCTCAGACAACCATTTTGCCTTTTTGCATTACTTTTTCTTGGGGATGGTCTTGATGACTACCTCCTGTACAGTGTCACGAACCTCTGTCCATAGTCCTTCAGGCATGGTTCTGTCTATCAGATCTAATCCCTTGAATCTATTTGTCATTTCCACTGTATAATTCAAAGGGATTTGATAGGTCATACCTGGATGGTCTAGTTGTTTTCCCTACTTTCTTCAACTAGTGGAGGTGATAGAATTCCAGTTGAGCTGTTTCAAATCCTGAAAGATGATGCTGTGAAAATGCTGCACTCAATATGCAGCAAATTTGGAAAACTCAGCAGTGGCCCCAGGACCGGAAAAGGTCAGTTTTCATTCCAATTCTAAAGAAAGGCAATGCCAAAGAATGCTCAAACTCCTGCACAATTGCACTCATCTCACACATTAGCAAAGTAATGCTCAAAATTCTCCAAGCCAGGCTTCAAAATATGTGAACCATAAAATTCCAGATGTTCAAGCTGGATTTAGAAAAGGCAGAGGAACCAGAGATCAAATTGCCAACATCTGTTGGATCATTGAAAAAGCAGGAGAGTTCCAGAAAAACATCTATTTCAGCTTTATTGACTATGCCAAAGCCTTTGACTGTGTGGATCACAATAAACTGTGGAAAATTCTTCAAGATACAGGAATACCAGACCACCTGACCTGCCTCCTGAGAAATCTGTATGCAGGTCAAGCAGCAACAGTTAGCACAAAACATGAAACGACTGGTTCCAAATCGGGAAAGGAGTATGTCAGTGCTTGTATATTGTCACACTGCTTATTTAAATTATGTGCAGAATATATCGTGTGAAATGCTGGGCTGGATGAAGCACAAGATGGAATCAAGATTGCTGGGAGAAATATCAATAACCTCAGATATGCAAATGACACCACCCTTATGGCAGAAAGCAAAGAAGAACTAAAGAACCTCTTGATGAAAGTGAAAGAGGAGAATGAAAAAGTTGGCTTAAAAGTCAACATTCAGAAAACTAAGATCATGGCATCTGGTCCCATTATTTCATGGCAAATAGATGGGGATATAATGGAAACAGTGAGAGACTTTATTTTCTTGGGCTCCAAAATCACTGCAGATGGTGACTACAGCCACAAAATTAAAAGATGCTTGCTCCTTGGAAGAAAAGCTATGACCAACCTAGACAGCATATTAAAAAGTAGAGACATTACTTTGCCAACAAAGGTCCATCTGGTCCATCAAGTCCAATAGTCATGTATGGATGTGAGAGTTGTACTGTAAATAAAGATGTGTGCCAAAAAATTGATGTTTTTGAACTGTGGTGTTGAAGAGGACTCTTGAGAGTCTCTTGAACTGCAAGGAGATCCAACCAGTCCATCCTAAAGGAGATCAGTCCTGAGTTCCAATCAATTGGAAGTCCTGACTTCCAATCAGTCATTGGAAGGACTGATGTTGAAGCTGAAACTCCAATACTTTGGCCACCTGATGCAAAGAGCTGACTCACTGGAAAAACCCTGATACTGGGAAAGATTGAAGGCAGGAGGAGAAGGGGATAACAGAGGATGAGATGGTTGGAAAGCATCACTGACTCAATGGGATTGAACTGTGGTGTTGGAGAGGACTCTTGAGAGTCTCTTGAACTGCAAGGAGATCCAACCAGTCCATCCTAAAGGAGATCAGTCCTGAGTTCCAATCAATTGGAAGTCCTGACTTCCAATCAGTCATTGGAAGGACTGATGTTGAAGCTGAAACTCCAATACTTTGGCCACCTGATGCAAAGAGCTGACTCACTGGAAAAACCCTGATACTGGGAAAGATTGAAGGCAGGAGGAGAAGGGGATAACAGAGGATGAGATGGTTGGAAAGCATCACTGACTCAATGGGCATGAGTTTCAGTAAGCTCTGAGAGTTGGTGATGGACAGGGAAGCCTGATGTGCTATAGTCCATGGGGTCACAAAGAGCTGGACACAGCTGAGCGACTGAACTGAACTTATTCATTGGAAGAAGTAACACTGAAACTGAAGCTCCAGTTTTTTTGGCCACCTTATGCAAAAGCCGACTCACAAGAAAAGACCCTGATGCTGGGAAAGATTGAAGGCCAGGAGGAGGAGGATGACAGAGGATGAGATGGTTGGAGGCATCACAGGCTCAATGGACAATGAGTTTGAGCAAACTCCAGGAGATGGTGAAGGACGTGGAAGCCTGGTGTGCTGCAGTCAATGGGATCACAAAGAGTCGGACTGGACTGTGCAACTAAACAACAGCAAAAAGTTAATCTTTAAGCAGTACTAGGAGGTCAATTTCCAGACCTTTTCAGGATTACTGAATGTCTGGATAGACATGCTGCAGTCTCTGATAGCCAAAACAAAAACAAACAATAAATAACAACATCCTGAGTCTAAGATGTAAACATGGGCGAAACCTGAATCCTCCAACAGAAGTGGAGCCACTACTGAGCATATAATCTGTGTCTCACTATATTTGCATTACACGAACTGGAGTTTAACTCTGCCCTGTAAACAAGAATTTTTTTTTTCAGCACATACTTTTTTTTTTTCAATCTGCTTTTCCTCACACATAAGCACAGTAAAACAGAGGAAGTTAGTAACTCTTCTTACTTGCGAGGCATAAGTTGTTAATTGCTATTTCCAGTAGGAGGGACTTTCTCCTTGAGCTACTTTTAAATGTTTTCTAGTTTTTGTGCCAAGGAGAAGATAGGAACTTAAGTATCTCAAGGAAGAAGATGATTATACAAAGGCTACAAGAAGACAATTGTTTTCCTAAATCAAGTGACCATTTAGACTTCTTGAGATTTCTAGAGAAGTCCCAAAAGTATTGTTGCAGAGGATGTTGGTGTCTCAACACTGTGTTGGAGAACCATTACTAACAGTAGCAAGAGCCATTATTGTATTGAGCATGTGTATTCCAATTGTGCTTAGCTTAGTACTTAAGGTGGATTGTCTAATTTAATCTTAACAACAAACCTGAGAGGTAAGTATAAATACTTCTATTTAACAAACTGGAGAACTGGTGAAATGCAGTTTCAGCTTCCCAGGTGTTGTTTTTGCTCAGTGGCTAGGTCTTGTCTGACTCTTTGAGACCTCATGGTCTGCAGAATACCAGACTTCCCTGGTCTTCACTATCTCCCAGAGTTTGCTCAGATTCATGTCCATTGAGTCTCTGATACTGTCTAACCATCTCATCCTCCGCTGCCCCCTTCTCTTTGTGCCTTCAATCTTTCCCAGCATCAGGATCTTTTCTAATGAGTTGACACCGCATCAGGTGGCCAAAGTGTTGGAACTTCAGCATCAGTACTTCCAATGAATATTCAGGGTTGATTTCCTTTAGGATTGACTGGTTTGATCTCCTTGTTGTCCAAGGGATTCTCAAGTGTCTTCTCCAGCAGACCTTCCCTCAAAGATGCTTCTTCGAAAGCATCAATTCTCCAGCACTCTGCCATCATTACAGTCCAACTCTCACATCCATACATGGCTACATAGCTTTGACTGCATGGACCTTTATTGGCCCAATGATGTCTCTGCCTTTTAATATGCTGTTTAGGTTTACCATAGCTTTTCTCCCAAGGAAAAAGCGTCTTTTAATTTCATAGCTTTAGTCACCGTCTTCAGTGAGTTTGGAGCCCAAGAAAATAACATCGGTCACTGCTTCACTTTATCCCGTTCTATTTGCTGTGAAGTGGTGGGACCAGATGCCTTGATTTTAGTTTTTTGAATGTTGAGTTTTAAGCCAGCTTTTTCACCTTCTTTTACCCTCATCAAGAGGCTTTTTACTTCCTCTTCATTTTCTACCATTTGAGTGAAATCATATGCATATCTGAAGTTACTGATATTTCTCCCAGCAGTCTTGATTCCAGCTTGTGGTTCATCCAGCCTGGTATTTCAGATGATGTACTCTGCATAGCAATTAAATAAACAGGGTGACAATATACAGCCTTATAATACTCTTTTCCCAATTTTGAGCCAGTCAGTTTTTCCATGTACAGTTCTAACTGTTGCTTCCCTATCCACATACAGGTTTCTCAAGAGGTAGATAAGGTGATCTGGGAGTCCCATCTCTTTAAGAATTTTCCACAGTTTGTTGTGATCCACAGAGTCAAAGGCTTGGCCTAGTCAATGAACCAGAAGTCGAAGATTTTCTGGGATTCCCTTACTTTCTCTATCATCCAGCGAGTGTTGGCGATTTGATCTCTGATTCCTATGCCTTTTCTAAACTGAGCTTGTACTTCTGCAAGTTCTTGGTTCACATACTGCTGAAGCCTAGCTTGAAGAATTTTGAGCATAATCTTGCTAACATGTGAAATAAGTACAATTGCGGGATAGTTTGAATATTCTTTGGTATTGCCCTCATTTGGGATTGAAATGAAGACTGACCCTTTCCAGTCCTGTGGCCACTGTTGAGTTTTCCAGATTTATACCACTGTTGAGTTTTCCAGATTTACTAACATAATGAGTACAGCACTTTAACAACATCATCCTTTAGGATTTTAAAAAGTTTGGCTGGTACCAGGATGATGTTGTTAAAGTGCTGTACTCATTATGTTAGTAAATCTGGAAAACTCAACAGTGGCCACAGGACTGGAAAGGGTCAGTCTTCATTTCAATCCCAAATGAGGGCAATACCAAAGAATATTCAAACTATCCCGCAATTGTACTTATTTCACATGTTAGCAAATTATGCTCAAAATTCTTCAAGCTAGGCTTCAGCAGTATGTGAACCAAGAACTTGCAGAAGTACAAGCTCAGTTTAGAAAAGGCATAGGAATCAGAGATCAAATCGCCAACACTCGCTGGATGATAGAGAAAGTAAGGGAATCCCAGAAAATCTTCGACTTCTGGTTCATTGACTAGGCCAAGCCTTTGACTCTGTGGATCACAACAAACTGTGGAAAATTCTTAAAGAGATGGGACTCCCAGATCACCTTATCTACCTCTTGAGAAACCTGTATGTGGATAGGGAAGCAACAGTTAGAACTGTACATGGAAAAACTGACTGGCTCAAAATTGGGAAAAGAGTATTATAAGGCTGTATATTGTCACCCTGTTTATTTAATTGCTATGCAGAGTACATCATCTGAAATACCAGGCTGGATGAACCACAAGCTGGAATCAAGACTGCTGGGAGAAATATCAGTAACTTCAGATATGCATATGATTTCACTCAAATGGTAGAAAATGAAGAGGAAGTAAAAAGCCTCTTGATGAGGGTAAAAGAAGGTGAAAAAAAAAAAATAAAAATGATTTAAAAAAAAAAAAGTTTGGCTGGAATTCCATCACCTCCACTAACTTTGTTTGTGGTAATGCTTCCTAAGGCCCACTTTGACTTCCACCTCCAGGATGTCTGATTCTAGGTGAATGACCACACCTTCGTGGTTATCCAAGTCATTAGGACCTTTTTTGTACAGTTCTTCTGTGTATTCTTGCCACCTTCCTAGATGGCAGAGTGGCGAGGAATCTGTCAGTGCAGGAGAGGCAGGAGACGTAGATTCAGTCCCTGGGTCAGGCAGGATCCGCTGGAGGAGGAAATGGCCACCCACTCCAGTATTCTTGCCTGGAAAATTCCATAGACGGTGGAGCCTGGCGGTTAGGCTGTAGTCCACGGGGTCGCGGAGAGGTGGACATGACTGAGCGATTGAGCACAAAATGCAGCTTAATGAGCTTAACCAACTGGTCGAAGCCACCTGGTGTTGAAGCAGCATACTGGGTTTAAATTCAGATCTGTCTGACTCCAGAGTTGATGCCCTTAATCCTTATCTCTTGGCACTGCTCCCTGCATCCTCAGCCCTAAACACTTCTATGGTTTATTTATCTCTCTTTGCCTTAAATATACTCACCTGCTTCTCCACTTAGAGAACTGCTTCAGGGCTAAGTTGAACTTGTGCTTTTTGATAATTTTCCTGGCCAGATTTTCTTATCTTCCTTCTCCAAGCTCCCCCAACTCCTCACACTACATTCCCATCATGATTTTTCATTTAAGCTATGTTACACCTCTCTCACCACCCATTGTAATATAATCATATTTTGTCTGTCTGTCTTAATGGCCAGTGACTACCTCACAGCCAAATTTAATTTCCTATTATTTTTCTCCATAGCTCCAGCCTGCACATATTTCCCTTCTATGATATTCTCAAAATCTTAGAAACTTAGAACTGTGACAAACTTAGAAACAGACCAAAAAACAAACCAACAAAAAGCAATTTAACTCACATCTTTGAGGACAAAAGTGAAAGTGAAATCACTCAGTCATGCCAACTCTTTGCGACCCCCTGGGCTGTAGCTTACCAGACTCCTTCATCCATAGGATTCTCCAGGCAAGAGTACTGGAGTGGGTTGCCATTTCCTTCTCCAGGGGATCTTCCCGAGCCAGGGATCTAACCAAGGTTTCCCGCCTTGCAGGCAGACGCTTTACCCTCTAAGCCACCAGGGAAGCCATTTTTGAGGACAAAAGGTTAAAAAAATATTACATGGCTGATAACTCATGCTTTGCCTAATAAAATAAATCCTCAAAAGATTATCATTCCCATTATAATAACATATAAAAACCATATCATATTCAAAATTATAACTTTTCTTGAACTCATTAGTTAACTGAGTTTCTAAAGAAAACCAAGTAAACTGTGAAAAGAGAACTCACAAATTGTTTCACTTTTAAAAGAGCATAACATAAAGATGCTGACCTGGGAAAGAAAAAATTTACTAAAATTTACTAAAAATTTAATGCATTTCTTAAATGCCAAGTATGGAATAAAGTATCAGTTTAAAGTTATTGGGAGCCCCAGAACACAGAGGACATTAACATTCACTTGTGGGCTCTTTTTAATGGACCTCTCCTCAGTGACCAGTGACTACCTGGCCATTAGAGGTAGGTCAGAAGATAGAAAAGAGCCCACCTTAGTAACATAGGTATATAAAAGTTGATTGGTTTCCTCTAGGGGTCAGGCATGAAATACTGCTTTCTTCCTCAGAATTTCTTTTTATATTAAGCAGAAGCCTTAAAGCACTAAGGGAAAGACAGAAAATCCTCTCACCCTCAGGACCCAGATGAAATTCCATTGCTTCCTGAGGAGAGGTATAAGCAAAACCCATCAGCCTCTCAGAATTGAACTTTTCCTTCACCTATAGTGAAAGTGAAGTGAAAGTCACTCAGTCATGTCCAACTCTTTGTGACCCCATGAACTGTACCATCCGTGGAATTCTCCAGGCCAGAATACTGGAGTGGGTAGCCTTTCCCTTCTCTGGGAGATCTTCCCAACCCAGGTCTCCCGCATTGAGGTGGATTCTTTACCAGCTGAGCTACAAGGGAAGCCCAAGAACATTGGAGTGGGTAGCCTATCCCTTCTTCAGCAGATCTTCCTGACCCAGGAATCAAACTGGGGTCTCCTGCATTGCAGGCTGATTCTTTACCAACTGAACTATCAAGGAATCCCACATGACTCAGGCAAATATCCACTGTTTCTCAATCATCTACCCCTATGGAAAAGGCAGAAAAACCTCTTGATTCCAGGATTCTGCACCAGTACAAACCAGAAGTCTGCTACCAATGATAGAGAAACTGGAAACTTGTTCAAAAGCTATCACAGATTCAAGGTAGAATTTGGTGGCCATGGGGGTTGAAGAGGGACAGGAATATGGGAAGAGCCTACCTCAGAGGCCCAGGTGCATAGATTCTGCCTAAAACTGAGACTTGGGCTTCTTTGGTGGCTCAGATGGTAAAGAATCCACCTGCAATGCAGGAGACCTGGGTTCTATCACTGGGTTAGGAAGATCCCCTGGAGAAGGGCATGGCAACCCATGCCAGTATTCTTGCCTCAAAAATCCTCAGGGACAGAGGAGCCTGGCAGGTTGCAGTCCATGGCATCACAGAGAGCCAGACATGACTGAGTGACTAAGCAAAACTGAGACAGGTCAGGAGGGCTGAGAATCTGACATACTCTTACCGAGAGCCTGATTCTGAGTAACAGCAGCAGTAGGAGTCTACTGCTCAGACAAGAGCAAGAGCTGGCAAGAACCCAGCCCAGCTAAGCACTGCAGGTATCAGGGACTGCTAAAAGATGACACCCCAGTGTTCCAGGCCTCACATTAAGCACAAGACAGTAGTAGTCCTTCCCTGGAAGAGTCTGAAGCCTGTGATGCATTGAGGTTTAGGATAGCAACAACAGAATGCAAATCTGGCTCATGACTGACTCAGTTGATCCAACCTCCCATTTCCATGAGAAAATACTGGTTTCCTCAGTCTCTGTTGTTCTATCACAGTGTCCAATATTCAGTCAGAATGTAACAACACATTAAGGACACGAATTAAAAAAAAAAAAGACCTATTGAAAGATAAAGCAGTCAACCAGACTAAAAGATGAACCAGATGTTAGAACCATCATATAGGGACGTTTAAAATGATTGATATGTGTAGAATCTAGTGGAAAAGGTAGACAGTGTTCATGAAATTTTAGCAAAGAAATGGAAACTGAAAAAGAATCAAGTGGAAATCTTAAAAGATAAACGTGCATGTGTGCTAAGTTGCTTTAGTCATGTCTGACTCTTTGCAACGCTACGGACTATAGCCAGCCAGGCTCCTCTGTCCATGGGGTTCTCCAGGCAAAGATACTGGAGTGGGTTGCCCTGCCCTCCTCCAGGGGATCCTCCTGACCCAGGGCTCAAACCCTGTGTCTCTTTACATCTCTTGCATTGGCAGGCAGGTTCTTACCACTAGCGCCACCCACGTGATATCAAGGTTTATCCATACACTTGACATGGTTAAAGAAAGAATCAGTAAACCTAAAAGTGGATTAATAAAAATTTTCGAAAGTTAAACCCAAAGAAAAAATATAAAGCATCCAGGAGCTGTGGGATAATATCACAGCCTAACACACATATAGTTGGTCCCAGAAGAGAGAGAAAATAGGGCAGAAATAAATTTTTCAAATGGCAAGAATTTTACAAATTAAAGAAACTCAGAAACTCTGAAGCTGAATAAATAAACTCAAATCCTTCTACACTGGTAGTTAAGGGAGAATATCCAGGCAGGGAGGGATGGCTGGAATTCTCAATTTAGTGTCTTATTCCTTTAGCTCCATAAACCAGTGAGGATCTCTTTCTAGTTGTCACTGCTATCTTCACACTGGCAATTTAACACTCTTAACTATGTGTACGTATTGCTAAAGCCTGGCTTAGAGAATTTTGAGCGTTACTTTACTAGCATGTGAGATGAGTACAATTGTGTGGTACTTTGAGCATTCTTTGGCATTGCCTTTATTTGGGATTGGAATGAAAACTGACCTTTTCCAGTCCTGTGGCCACTGTTGAGTTTTCCAGATTTGTGGCATATTGAGTGTAGCACTTTCACAGCATCATCTTTCAGGATTTGAAATAGCTCAACTGGAATTCCATCACCTCTACTAGCTTTGTAGTGATGCTTCCTAAGGCCCACTTGACTTCACATTCCAGGATGTCTGGCTCTCAGTGAGTGATCACACCATTGTGCTTATCTGGGTCATGAAGCTCTTTTTAGTACAGTTCTTCTATGTATTCTTGCCACCTCTTCTTAATATCTTCTGCTTCTGTTAGGTCCCTACCATTTCTGTCCTTTATTGAGCCCATCTTTGCATGAAATTTCCCCTTGGTATCTCTAATTCTCTTGAAGAGACCTCTAGTCTTTCCTGTTCTGTTGTTTTTCTCTATTTCTTTGCATTGAACACTGAGGAAGGCTTTCTTATCTCTTCTTGCTATTCTTTGGAACTCTGCATTCAAATGGGTATATCTGTCCTTTTCTCCTCTGCTTTTCACAGCTATTTGTAAGGCCTCCTGAGACAACCATTTTGCTTTTTTGCATTTCTTTGTTTTTGTAAGACCATCGTCTTAACTCCTGTCTCCCGTACAGTGTCACGAACCTCCATCCATAGTTCATCAGGCACTCTGTCTGTCAGATCTAGTCCCTTAAATCTATTTCTCACTTCCACTGTATAGTCATAAGGGATTTAATTTAGGTTATACCTGAATGGTGTAGTGGTTTTCTGCACTTTCTTCAATTTCAGTCTGAATTTGGTAATAAGGGGTTCATGATCTGAGTCACAGTCAGTTCCCAGTCTTGTTTTTGCTGCCTGTATAGAGCTTCTCCATCTTTGGCTGCAAAGAATATAATCAGTCTGATTTTGGTGTTGACCATCTGGTGATGTCCATGTGTAGAGTCTTCTCTTGTGTTGTTGGAAGAGGGTGTTTGCTATGACCGGGGCGTTCTCTTGGCAGAATTCTAATGGCCTTTGCCCTGCTTCACTCCATACTCCAAGGCCAAATTTGCCTGTTACTCCAGGTGTTTCTTGACTTCCTACTTTTGCATTCCAGTCTCTATAATGAAAAGGACATCTCTATGGGTATTAGTTCTAGAAGGTCTTGTAGGTCTTCATAGAACCGTTCAACTACAGCTTCTTCAGTATTACTGGTCAGGGCATAGACTTGGATTACCATGATATTGAATGGTTTGCCTTGGAAACAGACAGAGATCATTTCTGTCATTTTTGAGATTACATCCAAGTACTGGTTTGGGTGGCCTCCAGGAGCTGGTGATGGACAGGGAGGCCTGGCGTGCTGTGTTTCATGGGGTCACAAAGAGTCAGACACGACTGAGCGACTGAACTGAACTGAACTATGTGTACATTTGGAAGTCCTCTTTTACTGCCAGCATCACAGCAAGGGCAGACTCAATGGCATTACCTAAGCAGGACCCAGGAGTGTGTTTCTCAATCTGTGTTCAGTGTGAATGGGAAACATTGCTGCTGTCACATGTTCAATTTGAGGGGAAGAAAGGCTCGTCATCAGTTTTTGCTGTACACATGCTTAGTCAGTCCTCTGGAAAATAAGGAAATAAAGAAAGCTCTTCAATCTCATATTTCTCTCGTGTTCCTTTTTCCCGGTCTTCATAGAATGTAAACTCTAGAAGAAATAGGGATTTTTTTGGTCTCATTCACCTTTTAGAATGATGCTTGGCAACTATTAATTTATTCAGCTAATATTTAAGTGACAGCTATTATGTCAGACACTTTTCTAGGCATTTGGTTATATAGGTGTATAATCCTTACTTTCATGGAATTTATATTCTAGTAAGGAAATGTGGATAGCAAAACATACAAACAAATTAAGAGTGTTAGAAAGTAGTGCCTCCTATGGGGGGAAAAAAAAGGCAGTTAGAGTGAGTAGGTAGGGTTGCAGGGCAGACCTCCCTGAGCTGAACACCTGTTAACATCCCATGGATGCTGGACTCTAAGGGAAATAACGTAGCATTAGAAAATATCATTCCTAAATTAGAACTCTTTCTTTCCTCCCTTTCTCCTGGTCATCTCAGTGCCAATCCCAAGGAGCTCCATGTTTTATAAGGCACAAGATCAAGGAATGAGAATTCAGAGTCAGGCATTCTCATCCACTTTAGAGACCTGTGCCTTCCCATGTCACTAGCCCTGACAGTATCTGCCACCTTCAGGGAAGACCCATGACTGTCCATAAGGAGCTTTATAAGACAATAACAAAATAGACATTCACCATCATAATTCATTCAACAAATATTCATTGAGTTTCTGATGGCCAGACACTGCTAGGAACACAGCAGTGAATAAAACAAAACCCAGAGCTCTCATGGAAGGCAGGGACCCTGATTTTGTTCTTAATATTTGGAGCACTTTAAGCCCCAAATAGAAGAAGGCTTGTTCTTTCCTCATCTCTCCTTTTGTTTTCTTCTCTTTCCAAAGTCTGTCTACTTAGCTTCCTGATTGTAAAAAGGAGAACAGAGTATAGACAGCTCAAGTGTAATTAATTCGACTCTGTTTTTATGGAATACTGACACTCCCTATAGATCTCCAGAGTTGAGGTCAATGGAGAAGCTTTTTTTGAAGAATGAGAAAAATGAAACTTCCATTGGAATTTGTGTTCTGGTTAAAGCTTTATTCTTAAACATTCTCTGAACCCCTATAGACAGAAACCTCTGGAATTTATTTCCCATATAATTTTATTGGGAATGGTAGAAACAGTAGAACACTTGCCCAGTAACCTCTCTTTCAGTGAGGCCCCTTTGACAGGGAATATTGCTTTAGCACTTGTGCTAAATGGTCAGAGAAAGCATCTTTAGCAGTGCACTAAAATTTTCACAGTCTGGAAATAAATCAGGCCACATGTGTATTTGCTCAGCTCCACCAACACAGATGCAGTGCGTGCTTTCTGCTTCGTTAAGGCAATGATGTCATTTTAGCTATGTGAAAAATGACTTTAAAATGTGATTTGGTTTTAGTTGAGCTGTCAATTTTTATTTTGTCTGGCTTTTAATGTGTGGTTTTCACACTTGAATGTACACCAGCAATTATTTGTAAGTATTACATTTATTACTAACATTTTAAAGACTTGAGTAAAATAGAGATAAAGACATTTGTTGTTTTGCATTAATTTATGATCATTGTGATTAGTCGCTTCATGATTTGAATATGACAAAAAAATTTGAAAATGACAAAAGATTTTTGATATGATTTTAATATGATGATTCTTCATGACTAGTGTCCAGTTGGTGACTACTTTAATGTTTCTTATTATTCATTAGTTCAATTTGGACTTAAATTCATAAACATTTGTTGAGCATATGCTAGACTTTGTATTTTGTAAGGAACAAAATTTAAAGTTACACCCTTGCATGAGGGGTTCAAGTTCCAAAACCACGCAAGGCATCTTAGCACATGCTTTTGTAAATGTACACACAGCCAGCGTTTTCAGTTCCGCGTTAGAGTCTGCTAATTTGTGGCAAGAGAAACAGTTGGGTTTTTTTTTAATATCTTTTAGCGTTTTCTCACTTTTTAGAATACTTTGATCGCTTGAAGCCACTGTGAGTGAAATTGTGTGAAGTCAAATACTCATCCTTCTGGAATTCTTCTCCCTTCTTTTATTTTTATTTAGGAACATTGATGGAAAAGAATTCCAGAAATAGAGTGACATGGATGTAAAAGCGAGACTTCAGTCATAAAGTAGGTGGGGGATAAGAACAAACAAGCAAACAGGTCGGCCTTCCCTGGGGAAGGTTAGTTACTGTGTGCAGTGCTCCACTGGGTTACTAGAACTGCAGTAATCATCAGCCACAGGAGAGGAGAACCTGTTCCCACTCCTACCCCACTCCAGCTAGAAAGGAGTATTACCAACGTAGACTCAGAGAAAACTGACTTTGGGCTTTGATTTTGGTTTCTGAATGATCCAAATAAATTCAGTGATTTCTCTACTTTACTTTTGTGGGTGGAAAAGAAACTAAAGACACTGTTTTGTTTGTTTAACTCTTCATTCTGCAGACATTCAACCTTCTGTACCAAGGCATGTTTCTAGAAACAAGAGAATCAGAAAAAAGACATGGATCCTAACTTGCTGCACAATGTGAAATGCTCACTGGGCTCCATCCAGTTGGGGAAACATGGCATACAGATACAAAATAAGTAGAGAACATGAAGAAGAATAAGTAAGGAAGTGCTAAGGAGCACATTTGTAATGCATTTAGTCAAAAAATAATAACACCTGTCATAAGCAGATACTGCTGCTATACCAAGATACAGATTTTTGTTTCTTTGTTTTGTATAGTTTCTGTCAAGTAATATAGGTAATTTAAATATAAACTGTGAAATTTTTCCTGTTCTCAGTGTCTTTTTAGCAGATAGTGTTTTCATTGTGACCAGTTTCAACCAGAGAAATGGAAAAAATAGACAAAGATCATGTAGTGTGAGGAAAAACTAGATGAAAAGTACAGCCAAAACCACCACTTCTGTGCCAAATTCAATGCCTAATCCAAGCCCTACTTGCTTTTAGACATCAGGAAACCATTGTTCCAGGCCTTACTTTCAGTAAGTAATTTTGTGACCTTTGGCACATCACCTGATTTTTTTTATGCTAAAGTTTTTCTCTTTGGTCCAGAACCTAACTCTGAAAGATCAAATGCTGACTCTTCTGTGAAGCTTTTTCTGATCTTCTGTCTTTGCCCACCCTCTTCTTCCCATTTCACCACATAATTGTTTGGAGAATACTTTCTGACTCCTAAATTCTCTGAACGTCTGAGTTACACCTCTTTTCTATGGTACTTACCCAGAGCCTTCCTTATATTGCGTCATTAATTTCACTGTCTTCAATGCATCTGAATGGCTTAATGATTCCTGCCAACTTAAATAATTTCATGTTTGTTTTATTTGTTTTTTGCTTTAGTGACAGATGCCAAGGTTTTACAAGGTGAAGAGAGTTATTTAAAATGCCAGACCTGATAAGTGCTATGTTATAGTTCATTCTGATATTTGCATCAGTGGTGACAGCCCCAAGTGAAAAGGATAAATAATTGGAGATTAGTTTCTTAAGTATTAGTAAATATGAAAATTGTGTCTCTTAACTTAAAAATCTTTATTACATTTGTTGACAATGTATATTGTATATTTCCATGTAAAGTTTTTGTAAGGCTCGGATTTACTTTAGTTTGAAATTGAAAAGTATATTAGATTTTCACACTTTCAGAAGTTAATGTCAGAATTAGATTTCTCAGCATAGGCTTGCTTGAAGCACTTGAGATATATTGTCAGCCTAGCATCTTTTTACTATGTTATTGTTTTTATTCTGCCTACAGTAAGTGAATATTAGTATAGTAAAACAAGCAGCCAGTTTATCTGGAAAGCTCAGCCACATGAATTTGGGCCAATTTTATAAAAAAGAGATAAATGAGAATATTGCAGTCTAACAGCATAGATTTACTTGTTTAAGAAGCATTTGTGTTGTGGTATGGGGCTTAAGAGCCTATTTATTTCTTTGGAATCATGATTACTGGTGTCTGTAACAACTGCTGGATCCTGTTATCATGGATTTAGTTGTATATGTGGACATGTGGTACTGAGTTTGGTAGACAAGATGGTTGTTCAGTCTCAAAGGTTGGAACAAAGAGCACCCTGGGCCTTTGGTAGTTTATTCAGTGCTTTCACCTACAGTGTATGACTGAAATAGACTGTCTGTCAAAGAAATGTTCTGACATCTGTTCCCTGTAACGTATTAACTGATTCTTGACTTCAGCATCGATTTTATGAAAAGCTGCCAGCATTTGATAAGAATTACTGCTGCTGAGTGTAAGAAAATATGCTTTGCATCCTCAGAGCAAAGGTACTTTCTTAGCACTCTGGAGAGAATTTTCTGGAATATAGGAAAATATCTGCTCTAATTATGATAACTGTTATGTTCTATTCGGTTTGGTTTTTACCTGTTATAGTGAGAGAATACTGTTAGAACTTTGTAATATAGCTAGCAAACGATGGCCAAGACCATTTTATTAGGACCTCCTTGGATTTAGAGTCTTCTTTTGTATGTTTCCAAGTATATTTGGTATCTTTTAAACATTTTCTTCCAAAAATTATACATGGTTTTAGAGAAACCATATACAATACCTAAAATTTGATGTTAACCAAGTTGAGATTTTTCTTCATGAATACCCACCAGAAGGTTTCTTGACAGGTGACTGCCATAATGCCAAGTCTGTGTACTGACAGCCAGGTTTCTCCTTTTCCAACTTCTCACGGTGCGTTTTGAACCTGTTCCCCATCTATACTGACTTGCTATATGAGCTGATCTAATTCATAGCTTTAGCATCTCCATTTTATGTCTAATTGTTATTTCAAATTTATATGTCTAAAAATGAATTTCTTATCCCCACCCCTACCCCAGTTGCCCGTGCCAGAAATCAGTCTATCATCAAATTCTATTCAATTCTACCCTGAAATATACCCAGAATAGAACTATTTCTTACCACCTCCACAGCTCCCAAACCACGATTATCTCTCTCCTCTAAGTTACTGTATTTCAAAACGTTTTTGCTTAAGAAATTTTAGCCAACGCCGTGCTGTGATTTTCCTTTAAATTTTCTTTAAGCAAGTATTTTTTACATGCTTTAACCTTTGCTTCCTTACATTCTAGTCAACATATCTGTGTGTCACTTCTGTCTTCTGGGTGTCATATCTGTCACTTCTCTGTCCAAACCACCCCGCTCCTTCTTATATTACTCAAAATAAAAAAGGTGAAATTCTTTGCATGGCCCCTGGCTACTTCATAAACTGCTGGATCCCTAGTGCCTTTAGTAGTGCTTAATGCTTTGTAGGTAATCAATGATATATAAGTGACTGAGCAAGTTGTTTGTAAATATGCAGTATGATTCATTCAGTTCAGTTCAGTCGCTCAATCGTGTCAGACTCTTTGCAACGCTATGAACCACAGCACGCCAGGCCTCCCTGTCTATCACCAACTCCCGGAGTCCACCCAAACCCATGTCCATCTAGTCAATGATGCCATCCAACCATCTCATCCTCTATTGTCCCCTTCTCCTCCTGCCCTCAGTCTTTCCCAGCATCAGGATCTTTTCAAATGAGTCAACTCTTCGCATCAGGTGGCCAAAGTATTGGAGTTTCAGCCTCAACATCAGTCCTTCCAATGAACACTCAGGACTATCTCCTTTAGGATGGACTAGCTGGATTTCCTTGCAATCCAAGGGACTCTCAAGAGTCTTCTTCAACACCACAGTTCAAAAGCATCGATTCTTCAGTGCTCAGCTTTCTTTATAGTCCAACTCTCACATCCATACATGATCACTGGGAAGACCCATAGCCTTGACTAGATGGACCTTTGTTGGCAAAGTAATGTCTCTGCTTTTTAATTTGCTGTCTAGGTTGGTTATAACTTTTCTTCCAAGGAGTAAGTGTCTTTTTATTTCACGGCTGCAGTCACCATCTGCAGTGATTTTAGAGCCCAGAAAAATAAAGTCAGCCACTGTTTCCACAGTATGATTAGGATTTAAAAAATAAAAGTTAAACTTCAAATAATTTATCCATCTCAATACAGAAAACCAACACCTTGAATTAAAATATCCCTTTAATATTCAACTTCATATTCAGCATTCACTAAAATATTTATTTTTTATTTCCCAAATTACATACACTGAAATAAATTTATCAAAATGAAGAATGTGCTTTAAAATATATTTCAAAGCCTCTAATGAGTTTTTTAAGAGCCTTCAACAACTCATTGCTATGATTTTCTTTGAAAAATGGTTCTAGGCAAGCATTATGTTCTTCCTCCTTGCTCTGAAATATCTTATGTAGATAGTTTGGTAAAATTGTACAGTTGACCCTTGAACAAGGCAAGGGGCTTAAACTTAAGCCTCATGACTTTTCATAAGAAATAGTAGATAGAGCTACCTTTATCAGATAGGATCCTTTTATTGTTTCCAGTCTATATTATTCATAATTATTACCTGAATCAAACTATTCAGACTACAGGAGTGCCAGGATGGCATATTGGTGATTTGATTCACTGTTGAATCAGTAAATATACATATTGCCATATTACACTGTCATTACTATATATAAATCTCCTTGAGTAACAAATATATTTGATGTTCTTATCTAATTCAAGAAGATGACCCAAACCAGTTTTACTTAGTCAATAACTAAGGTAAACAGTATTTTTAAGTAGCAAACCCCACAAGTGACTGTATTGGTTTGGAGGCTTCTCTGATGCTTATCTGCAATCTGTCTCTTCCTACTCATTCTTTCAGAATGAAGTAGACCCATTCTTCATGAGGAGGTGTCATTTTCACTGGAGTGTTTGAAGTTCTAAAACTCAGGTTTTTGTCTAAGTGGATTACATTTTTTAATATAATTTGTACATATTTTTTTAAGTTCTCAGAAACAATGCTCCCAAGATCCTATTCTCTCCTTTCTTCTTATGATGTCTTGACAGGTGTTTTGTACTAAGTGAATTAATAATAAATGTTGCTGAGCAACTTCTGTGTCAGGGTCTGAAGAAGTTACGTACTTTACTCCCTTCTTTGGAGTTAATACCCGTTTGTGTATGGATCTTACTTCGTTAGTGTAACTTCATTAGTGTCATTCTCTGACAGCATATTAAGAAGCAGAGACATTACTTTACCAACAAAGGTCTGTCTAGTCAAAGCTATGGTTTTTCCAGTAGTTATGTATGGATGTAAGAGTTGGACTATAAAGAAAGGTGAGAGCTAAAGAATGGATGCTTTTGAACTGTGGTGTTGAATAAGACTTTTGAAAGTCCCTTGGACTCCAAGAAGATCCAGCCAGTCAATCCTAAAGGAAATCAGTCCCAAATATTCATTGGAAGGACTGATGCTGAAGCTGAAACTCCAATAATACTTTGGCCACCTGATGCAAAGAACCAACTCATTGGAAAAGACCCTGATGCTGGGAAAGATTGAAGGTGGGAGGAGAAGGGGACGACAGAGGATGAGATGGTTGAATGACATCACCAATGATGGACATGAGTTTGAGTAGGCTCCAGGAGTTGGTGATGGACAGGGAGGCCTGGTGTGCTGTAGTCCATGGGGTCGCAAAGAGTCGGACACAACTGAGAACTGAACTGAACTGAACTGTCCTTCAATCTCTCCTTCCATATTGCTGTTCTGTCTTTGCTTAGTGTTTATGTTTTCCTTGCTCTTCAAATATTAACATCATTGATATAAAATTGTTATCCTCGTTATATCATTTCACTGTCTATTTTAATCAGCATTTTTATGATAAGTTAAAAGTTCTCCTTTGTAATAATACTTTGGCCACCTGATGCAAAGAACCAACTCATTGGAAAAGACCCTGATGCTGGGAAAGATTGAAGGTGGGAGGAGAAGGGGACGACAGAGGATGAGATGGTTGAATGACATCACCAATGATGGACATGAGTTTGAGTAGGCTCCAGGAGTTGGTGATGGACAGGGAGGCCTGGTGTGCTGTAGTCCATGGGGTCGCAAAGAGTCGGACACAACTGAGAACTGAACTGAACTGAACTGTCCTTCAATCTCTCCTTCCATATTGCTGTTCTGTCTTTGCTTAGTGTTTATGTTTTCCTTGCTCTTCAAATATTAACATCATTGATATAAAATTGTTATCCTCGTTATATCATTTCACTGTCTATTTTAATCAGCATTTTTATGATAAGTTAAAAGTTCTCCTTTGTATATTTCTTTGCTTCACTCAGTTTATCCAACCACAAACTTGTTTGATGTATAGTAAAAGCCTTTATCCTAGCTTAGTTTCATTTTGATCTTGGCATTATCACTATGACTAGATTCTGTTCTAATATCATCAGAATTCCAGCTGTGTGATATGAGCTACATGATGTGTCATTTTGTTGTTAATTTGGAAGTGGAAATAATAGCATGTATTGTATACAGTCACATCATGTTATAATCTCTGTATACAATTTTCTTTGGTAATTTGAATGTGATTTTACCTCAGTGATGACTTTTGAAATGTAATAGTACTTTTTCATGTTTTATCTCATCAATAAGACAGATAATTATTTTAGACTAGATTTCCTAAAAATGTGAGAAAATGTAAAACATTTCCTAAAAATATTTTAATATCTGAGACATTTAAGATAGTCATGACTATCTCATGAACAGACTGATATTGTTGAATAATATAGAATTTTGTTATTAATAGTTTTTTGGGGAGGCTGCACAGCTTGCAAAATCAAAGCTCCCAGACCATGTTTTGAACCTGGGCCTCCTACATTGTAAGCTCAGAGGCCTTACCACTGAACTGCCAGGAAGTTCCCCTGGTAGTGGTTTTTTTGTAGCTTCATTTCAGTAGTTATCTCTTTATGTTCTTCTGGACTAATTTATTCTCTAATACTCACCAGGGTTACATTTGTACAGGCAGTATAGAGAATTCTACCCTACACATCATCATAACCAGGTAGGGTAAATGGATGCTCACTTATCTCCAACTCTGTATGATCCCATGGACTGTAGACTGCAGGCTCCTCTGTCCATGGGATTATCCTGGAAAGAATACTGGGAGTGAGTTGCCATTTCTTCCAAGGGATCTTCCCAACCCAGGGATCAAACCAGTATCTCGTGAAACTCCTGTGTTTACCGCTGAGCCACCTCTTGAATGCTAGGTTAATGAGTTGGACTTACTCTCAATAGGACCCTTATACATAGTGGGACTATAAAATAGTACAGTCACTGTGAAAAAATGTTTGATGGTTTCTCAATAACTCAAACCCCACTCTAGTACTCTTGCCTGGAAAATCCCATGTTCGGAGGAGCCTGGTAGGCTGCAGTCCATTGGGTTGCTAAGAGTCGGACACGACTGAGCAACTTCACATTCCTTTTTCACTTTTATGCATTGGAAAAGGAAATGGCAACCCACTCCAGTGTTCTTGTCTGGAGAATCCCAGGGACGGGGGAGCCTGGCGGGCTGCCATCTGTGGGGTCACACAGAGTCCGACACGACTGAAGTGACTTAGCAGCAGCAGTAACACAAACATAGAATTACCATATGATCCAGCAATTCCACTCCGGGGTATAAACTCAAAAAAATTAAAATGTTTTAAACAAAAATATGCAGATGAATTCTTTAATAGCACTGTTCACTATAGCCATAAGCTGGAAACTGTCCAAATATCCATCAGCTAATGAATGGATAAACAAATATGGTATATTCATACAATGGGATATTATTCATCAATAAAAAGGAATGAAGTACGAATTTCACACTACAATATGGGTGAACCTTGAAAACATTGTTAAGTGAAAAAAACCAGACATAAAAGTCCACATACTATCTGATATGAAATGTCCAGAAAAGGAACATCTATAGAAACAGAATGCAGTTAGTAGTTGCCAGAGACAGGATGAGTAGAGGAGTGATTGTTTAATAGGTACAGGTTTTTCTTTTAGGGATGATGAAAATATCAGGAACTAGGTAGTGATGATAGTTATACAACATTGTAAATATACCACATGCAACTGAATTACACATTTTTAATGGTTAAAATGATAAAATTTTATGTGTATTTTACCATAATTTTTAAAAATAACTTAAAATAAAGCTAGTTTTTTTTTTTTTAATAACACTAAAGACCACAAGAATCCCTCAGAAGAAATGCAGTAGCCATCATGGTCAAGAAAGGGTCCGAAATACAGTACTTGGATGCAGTCTCAAAAATGACAAGGCAAACCATTCAGTGTCTCAGTAATTCAAGTCTATGCCCCAACCAGTAACACTGAAGAAGCTGAAGTTGAATGGTTCTATGAAGACCTACAAGGCCTTTTAGAACT
>SJXQ01005720.1:0-14249 GCA_006408695.1 Aepyceros melampus
AAGCAACAGTTAGAACTGGACATGGAACAACAGACTGGTTCCAAATAGGAAAAGGAGTACGTCAAGGCTGTATATTGTCACCCTGCTTATTTAACTTATATGCAGAGTACATCATGAGAAATGCTGGACTGGAAGAAACACAAGCTGGAATCAAGATTGCCGGGAGAAATATAAATAACCTCAGATATGCAGATGACACCACCCTTATGGCAGAAGGTGAAGAAGAAGTAAAGAGCCTGTTGATGAAAGTGAAAGAGATGAGTGAAGAAGTTGGCTTATAGCTCAACATTCAGAAAACTAAGATCATGGCATCTGGTCCCATCCCTTCATGGGAAATAGATGGGGAAACAGTTGAAACAGTGGCTGACTTTATTTTTCTGGGCTCCAAAATCACTGCAGATGGTGATTGTATCTGCAAGATGCTTACTCCTTGGAAAGAATGTTATGACTGAAATAGACAGCATATTAAAAAGCAGAGACATTACTTTGTCAACAAACATCCCTCTAGTCAAGGCTATGGTTTTTCCAGTGGTCATGTATGGATGTCAGAGTTGGACCATAAAGAAAACTGAGCACTGAAGTATTGATGCTTTTGAACTGTGGTGTTGGAGAAGACACTTGAGAGTCCCTTGTACTGCAAGGAGATCCAACCAGTCCATCCTAAAGGAGATCAGTCCTGAGTGTTCATTGGAAGGACTGATGTTGAAGGTGAAACTCCAGTACTTTGGCCACCTCATGCGAAGAGCTGACTCGTTTGAAAAGACCCTGATGCTGGGAAAAATTGGGGGCAGGAGGAGAAGGGTACAACAACGGATGAGATGGTTGGATGGCATCACCAACTCAATGGACATGAGTTTGAGTAAACTCTGGGATTTGGTGATGGACTGGTAGGCCTGGTGTACACAAATCATGTGGTTGTAAGATATACTCAGTAAAGGAACTTGTAAACTCAGTACAGAAATATTTTAACACATATTTTTTTCTAAATTTTGTCTGATATGGAAATACTCTCCTGCTTCTGTCCATCTTTACTCCCATATAAAATATGTTCAATGGAACATACTTTGGGAAATGTAAGATTATGTTCTTCTCTCTGATGGTCTTTCTGGGTACATTTTATGGTCCTTACTGCAATTCTTTAGTGATGCTTCAAAACAATGCTTGCACACTCAATAATTACTTATTCTTATTGCTTGAAAAGTACACTTCAGTAGAGTTTCTGTGAATCAGTCACTGTTGAATAAAAATAATACAAAATCTTGATTCACATTGGCTTTAATTATAAAAGCATTGTTATATAACAAGATTTAAAAGTAATACAGAGTTAAGGAGTTGTACTTTCAGTTCTCTGTAATTTTTTAGTTTGAACTCAGATATTGTTTTTATTTCCAGCCGTATAGTACAATGGCTATAGACGTTGTCATCAGTCCAGATATGGAGACATTCAGGTGAAAATGACTACCTTTTCGATGTGTTGTTTTCTTAGGAATGAGGAAAATATTTTCAGAAGCCCTTTTCAGAGGACTTCATATGTCATTGGCCACTTGTATATTCTTAACTCAGACACTGGCAACAAAGATACAGTTACCATGAGTGAATTGATCCAAATTTTATCCACCATTTGGAAATAGAGATCAGGCAGCTTCCCCTGAAATACATGATTATATGCTGGAAAGTTGATAATTGTTGAAAAATCAGTACACTTTTAGAGGGGAGAAGTGTATGGAATATTGAACAGACAAAAACAAGTTCTGCTGCATAATCTCAAGCAAATATTAAGACAATCAAATAAATAATAGGCTGAGTTGAAACAGAGAAACATCAAAGAGAAACATCAGACCAAAGATATGAAGGTGTGGGATAAATTCAGTTTTCACATTACAAAACTATATCCATAGGATAATCACTTAAAATAGCTGAGCCTCAGTTTCCCTACCTACATAGATGGTATTACTTATTTATCATTATTCAAGTACACATTATGATCATAAAGTGAAATAATAAATATGAGAGCTCTTTTACTTAGAAATACTATCTTATTTTAACATATTTAGCTATCTTTGAGAAAGGAAATTCAACCTTTTCACATGGTAATCAGTACACTTAGACACAATCTATTTAAATGGCAAAGCATTCAAAATATATTATTTTTTTTCCTTTATAATTTTGGTAATTCTTTATTAAAGTAAGAATGAGTCAAACAACCTTAAACCTACCTTTTTTATCAGCATGGATTCTTGAGGATGGTAACCTGTATTTTCGATGAGTTTGCAAGCAAGAGAGAAGGGCCTGAAATCTAGCAACTCAGAGGAGATATAATGCTTACAGTAACATAAATGACAAAGTGTCAGTGATGACTGAGATGACAAATGACAACATGCATATTAATAAGCACCAGACGACATTCAATCACTGTCCAATATTCATAGTCATGTTGAAGGACAATGCAATCTTCAAATGCAGTACCTCACAGAGGAGGTGTGACTGACACCAAACAACTTCTATATCTTAGGAAGTCAGCATAAAAGTGGCAAGGTTATGCCTACCTTGGTGAAGGGGTGAATTACACCTACATATTTCTTATATTCATTCTAAAGGGCAAGAATAATAACCCCTCAAATTATTGTTTAGAAGTCATGTCTACACATGCATCAGCTCATGATTTTTGACTGAATTTAGTAATGAATAAAATTAAAATATCTCTGTCTCTCTTTATCTCTTTGTCTTCCTACCTGGATAGTTATTTGCTTTCTTGAGTAATTCTGTCAAATTATACAATCTAGTTGGATTTTATGTGATTCTATGTTATTAATCTAATTATGTGGTGCATATGCTATGTGTTTATTCCTGTATATAATGTACACATAAGTAATTTTTTTAGATTTCAAATATCTAGACTTCTATAAGAGACATAATTTATTTTTATTAGCAGGATGTTTTCCCTTTTCACATGTAGCGGGATTTCTTAAATTTGTTATCAACATATAATAAATTTAAATAATGTAAAAACTTGACAAAAGCATTCAACAGCCTGACCCGGAAGTCCAGTCCAAAAACTTGAGTGACAGGTAGAGATTCCCTCTGGCACTATATAAATGGTTGACATTGCTTCTGTTGTCACAGCCCTAATGTTATTCAACAGATATTTTGGACTGAATATAAAAATCCATCAAAAATCTATTTGTGTCCCTGGGCTTGAATGTAAATGTGATGGAAGACTCATACCATCAGCTCTTATGGTTATTTATTTTCTACTGAAATCAACAGATATACTTTTTATCTATACAGACAACAATAAGCTATGTTTCAAAGACAGGTGGGTGTTCAAATGTCTTTTCTTGAAATAGCATTAAGAATGATTATATTAAATGAAACTTAAACTTCACCCAAGAGAGAAGAAATTACCTACTGAAAAATACTAGAAATAATTGGCTTTTCTGTATAATTATTTATCTTTAGCATAGTGTACTTTCCTCTAGGGCTACAAAATAAAATATCCCAGACTGGGAGGCTTACATAACAGAAGTTTATTTTCTTATAGTTCTGGAGGCTGGAAGTCTCAGATCAAGATGTTGGCAGACTTGGTTTCTCCAGAGGCCTCTCTCCTTGACCTGCAATTGGTTGCCTTCTCTTTGTGTCCTCTGCATGACCTTTCTCTGAGGGTGTGCACTCCTGCTGTCTTTTTCTCTTCTTATGAGGACAGCAGTCCTATTGGATTAGGGCCTCACTCTTTGACCTTATTTAACCTTAGATAGCTTGTTAAAAGTGCGGTCTCTAAATACAGTCAATTTAGGGGTTTAGAGCTTCAACATAAAGGGGCAACAATTCAGTTCATAATATATAGTTAGAATAAAATTCCATCTTTTTTAAGGTGACACTTGGTATATAATTTTCAACTAAATTAAATTTAGTTTGGTGACTATCCAACATATATTCTCTGATAAATCATGTAAATCTCTAAGCACATTTTCTGGAATATAGTACATATTCAGGATATATTTGTTGTCTTTAGCTTCCTGGCACAGAAAATTAAGAGAGAAAGGAATGAGACATAGGGAGGAGAGATTTAGAGAGAGAGAGAGAAATTCAGGCCTTAGAAAAACTTAAAAGACTACTATGCGATCTAGTGTTAAAAGGGACATTATAGTTTAGTGATATTAAGAAATGAAACAAATACAGAACACTGATATATACACACTTATATACATACAGACATATACACATCTTTAATTTGGTAGCTTTTGTTTCAAAATTGCCCCTTGTGTAAAAATGGAGAAAAAGGAAGAATACAGCAGTATAGTTGCTGGTCATTTCCATATTCTAGTCTCATACATAGTTAGATGAAAGATGTCTATTATTATTTTCATATACACCTCATCCTTAGATTATTTGACAGAATCACAAATGAAAAGAGGTAGGCTTGCATGTCATGTATTATTGCTTTGGCCATGGAGTTTGTCCCAAGGCTATTGACCTGATCCGAGCTGAGATCTGATTTTCTTTCTTAAGGAAATTTGAATTTTAGGTACAGAGATAGATTTAGTGAAAGGGTATTGGACACTTGAAATTGGGCATAAGATCAAATATATATGGGCCAGAGACAAGTAATCATTGCAATACCAAACCACAAGCAATGCCAAACCACAAGCAATACCACAATTGAGAGCCCTATAGACAAAGTTCTGCGGAGAGATGCACGGACTGCATACATACAGAAAAGAAAGAGCATAGAACACACCCAACACAGTCTGACTTACAGACTATACCAGAAGTCTAGTTATATTTTCTGAAAATTTTTTCTATTTTCTGTTTCTTTGCAGTAATGTTCATTCAGATAAGCATTATTTTTTTTCCATAGTAATTAAAGAGTCCCTGGCTAGAATAGTTTTTAATCTTATTTATGTATGCTTTTAGATTTCCTTAACTTCCCCAGAAATTGTGTTTGGTTAGATATGTTTTGCTAAGATAATAATATATTTGCATATTGTAGGAGGTATAACATGCAAGGGCTTCCCAAGCAGTGCAGTGATTAAGAATCCACTCGCCTGCCAATGCAGGAGATGCAGGTTCAATCTCTGGGTCAGGAAGATCCCCTGGGGAAGGAAATGACAACCTGCTCCAGTATTCTTGCCTGGAAAATTCCATGGGCAGAGGAACCTGGCAAAGTACAGTCCGTGGAGTCTCAAAGAGTCGGAAATGACTGAGAGGACTGAGCACGCATAGCATGCAATTGGATGCTGTAGACTTTCAAATGTATTGAAGGGATTGAACAAATGTATAAAGTTTGCACTCATGTAGCGGAAACATAAATCATGTTATGAAATTATGGAATTTAATTATGACATTATGGCATGCAATCCCAACATTAACTTACATGTATAAACACTGATTTAAAGTGGCTGCAGCATATCAAAATACTGCATAATGTATCAACTCATACATAGGCATTTTAAGGGCAATTCTTAATTCACATATAAATACTAAACAGAATTTTTTCTTCCTTTAAATAACTCTTTTTCCTTTTTTTTTTTTTTTAATCAGGGAGGAAATAGCTAATGTGACATCTGTAACTAAAGCACAGTTATTGTCTGCGCTGGTGCATATTTAAACTGAATGTCTGCTCAATAAATGTAGTTACTCAGAAACCAAAGTTAAAAATTACTTTTGTAAATTTTTCTACTTGCATTTATAAGTTTCCTCTTTTTTTCTATTTTTAATCATTGTTTCATTAGAAAAGAGGTATATACTTAACTTCTACACTTTCAAAATTGTTTAACTTCATATTTAACCTTTCTAAGATCATGCGAAGAGTTGACTCATTGGAAAAGACCCTGATGCTGGGAGGGATTGGGGGCAGGAGGAGAAAGGGACGACCGAGGATGAGATGGCTGGATGGCATCACAGACTCAATGGACGTGAGTCTGAGTGAACTCCGGGAGTTGGTGATGGACAGGGAGGCCTGGCGTGCTGCGATTCATGGGGTCGCAAAGAGTCGGACACGACTGCGCGACTGAACTGAACTGAACTGAAGATCATGCATACTACACTTGTGGACGTAAGGTTTAGGACCAATTAAATAATATTAAATTCAGTGCTACAAAGACAAAGTGAAAGTAAAGTTGCTCAGTCATGTCTGACTCTTTGCGACCCCATGGACTGTACTTCACCAGGTTCCTACCAGGCTCCTCTGTCCATGGGATTTTCCAGACAATAGTACTGGAGTGGATTGCCATTTCCTTCTCCAGCAGATCCTCCCGACCCAGGGATGTAACCCAGTCTCCTGCTTTGTAGACAGACGCTTTACCGGCTGAAACACTTCAAATCCTGTTTATGTAATACTGTGATAAGTACTATATTCTAGACTCTATCCTTGAGTGTAGAGAATTTGAGTCATTTTTGCACCTCTGATTTCTGATTTGTGTAAAATGATTTATCACTGATTTATGTAGAATGATTTATAGATGATGTAATTTTTATATGTAGAAAGTCACTACCTTAAGTATAATATGTTGAATCAAAATAATGACGTGTAGAAAGAACATAAGCCACTCTCCTTTTTCAGAACTTAAGTTTCTTTTCTTGAATCACAGATTTGCAAAAATGGTTAACACTATCCCTACTATTTGATGACTTAGGTCTCCTGTTGAAGGATAATAGCAATAATAATGATTTTAAATACATTTAATGAGGTTTCCATTGACAGATCATTCTCCTCATTCCTTTTCTTACTTTCTAGTTATTGAGATATAATTTACACACCATAAAATTCATATTTTTTAAAGTGTACAATTCCATAATTTTCAGTCTATCCACAGATACATTCAACATATCCAGTTTTAAAACAGTTTTATCAGCTCAAAAAGAAAATGCAAAGCCTTTAGCTGTCACCTACATATCTCTTCATTCCTCCAACTAGCCCTCAGCAACCATTTTTTTGCTCTCTATAGATTACTCTGTTTTGCCCTGTCATTTAAAATGAATCATATACTATATGGTCTTTTGTGCCTGGCTTCTTTCAGTTAGCATGATGTTTTCAAGGTTTATATATGTTGCAGCATTTTTAAATAACAATTACTTCATTCCTTCTGAGGACTAAATAATATTTCATTTTAAGGATTTATTACTTTCTTATCCATTCAACTGATAATGGGCATTTGAATTGCTTCCACCTTTTTTTATTATGAATAACAGTACTATAAGTATTCATGTAGAAGTTTCTATGGGGACATATGTTGTGATTTCTCTTGGGTTTATATCTAGGAGGGGAATTACTGAGTAATATCTATATTTAATTATTTAGGAACTGCCAAAATCCTTTCCAGAGTAACTTTGATGTTTTACATTTCTACCAGCAGTGTAAGAAGATTGAGGTTTTCCTGCATTCTGGACAGCAGTTGTTCTTGTCAAACCATTTAAAAAAAATTTAAGACTACCTTTAGAGCAGTTTAAGGTTCAGAGCAAAATTTCAGGAAAGATACAGAGATTTCCCATAAATCCTCTGTCTCCACACATGCATCGCCTCCCTCATTATCATTACACCCCACCAGACTGGTTCATTTGTTATAACAGATACACATACATTGACACATGACAATCACCTAAAATCCACAGTTTACCTTGAAGTTCACCTTGGTGTCATACATTATGAGTTTGGACAAATGTGTAAAGATGTGTCAATTATTATGGTATCATAGAGTGTTTTCACTGTCTTAAAAATGCTCTGTAATCTGCCTATTCATTCCTCCCCTTAATCCACCCCCCACCCAATCCACTGATCTTTTTACTATCTCCATAGTTTTATCTTTTTCAATCTGTGTACAGTTGGAATCAAACAGCATGTATATTTTCAGATTGGCTTTTTTTCCTTATTACTATGCATTAAGTTTCCTCCATGTCTTTTAATGGCTTGATAGCTCATTTGTTTTTGGACTGAACAATATTTGATTGGATGTACTGCAATTTATCTTCACCTACAGAAGGATATCTTGAGTTTGGACAAATGTGTAAAGATGTGTCAATTATTATGGTATCATAGAGTGTTTTCACTGTCTTAAAAATGCTCTGTAATCTGCCTATTCATTCCTCCCCTTAATCCACCCCCCACCCAATCCACTGATCTTTTTACTATCTCCATAGTTTTATCTTTTTCAATCTGTGTACAGTTGGAATCAAACAGCATGTATATTTTCAGATTGGCTTTTTTTCCTTATTACTATGCATTAAGTTTCCTCCATGTCTTTTAATGGCTTGATAGCTCATTTGTTTTTGGACTGAACAATATTTGATTGGATGTACTGCAATTTATCTTCACCTACAGAAGGATATCTTGATTGCTTTCAAGTTTTGGCATTTATGCATAAAACTTCTATTCCTATTCATGTACAGGTTTTTGTGTGGACGTAAATTTTCATGTCTTTTGGATAAATACTGAGTGTGACTGCAGCATCATATAACAAGACTATTTTAACTTTCTAAGAAACTGTCTTCCAAAGTGGCTTTACTGTTTTTCATTTCCACCAGAAATGAATGAGAGCTTCTTTTGCTCCCCATATCCTCCAGGATTTGGTGTTTCCAGTGTTCTAGATATTACTCATTCTAATAGATATGAAATTATATTTCATTGTTTCCATTTGAATTTAGTGGTGTCATATGATATAGAGCATCTTGTCATTGTTTATTTGCCATCTGCATATGTTCTTTGGTGAGGTGTATGTTAAGGTCTTTAGCTCAGTTTTTAATCAAGTTGTTTTCTTATTATTGAATTTTATGAGTTCTTTGTTTATTTTGGATAACAGTCCTTTATCAAATGTATCTTTTGTAAGTGTTTGCTCCCAGTATGTGGTTTCTCTTCTCATTTTCTTGACATTGCTTTTTGCAGAACAGAAGTGTTCATTTTTGATGTAAAAGTTTAGTTTATCAACTGGTTTTTTCATGGATTATATCTATGGTCCTCTAGGCATTCTTCTAATGTTACTTTCTAGGAATCTTATACTTTTTCAGTTTACATTTAAATCTGCAATCAATTTTGAGTTAATTTTGTGAAGTGTAAAAAGTCTGTGTCAAGATCTTTTTTTGTTGTTGTTGGATATGGTTGTCTCATTGTTTCAGTACCATTTATTGAAAAGACTTTCTTTGCTATATTGCCTTTTTTTTCTTTATCAAAGATCATTTGACTATGTTTATGCACGTCTACTTAAGTGCCATTGATCTACTGGTCTTTTCTTTCACCGATACCACTCTGTCTTCATTACTGTAACTAGAAAGTAAGTCTTGAAGTTTGGTAATGTCAGTCCTCCACTTTGCTCTTTTCCTTTAGTATTATGTTGGTTATTCTGAGTCTTTCAGTTCAGTTTAGTTCAGTC
This sequence comes from Aepyceros melampus, assembly GCA_006408695.1. NCBI lineage: Eukaryota > Metazoa > Chordata > Mammalia > Artiodactyla > Bovidae > Aepyceros > Aepyceros melampus. The sequence goes on from SJXQ01005720.1 coordinate 9,363, forward strand.
ACTCATTTGTGTCCAACTCTTTGAGACCCCATGAATCGCAGCACACCAAGCCTCCCTGTCCATCACCAACTTAGTCGGCAAAGTAATGTCTCTGCTTTTGAATATGCTATCTAGGTTGGTCATAACTTTTCTTCCAAGGAGTAAGCGTCTTTTAATTTCATGGCTGCAATCACCATCTGCAGTGATTTTGGAGCCCCAAAAAATAAAGTCTGACACTGTTTCCACTGTTTCTCCATCTATTTCCCAAGAAGTGATGGGACCGGATGCCATGATCTTCGTTTTCTGAAAGTTGAGCTTTACGTCAACTTTTTCACTCTCCTCTTTTACTTTCATCAATAGGCTTTTTAGTTCCTACCTCTCCATATACACTTCAGAATCAGTTCATAGATAACCGCAATGTAATTCAATAGGATTTTTATTGGCATTGCATTGACTCTGTGCATCAGTTTGGGAGGAACTGATATATAGGAACTGTGTCTTCCTATCTATGAACATGGAATGTCTCTTCATGTATTTTATTCTTTAATTTTTATTATCAGAGTTTTGTAGTTTCCCTCACATATTTTGTATCTATCTTGCTAGATTTTTACCTAAGTATTACATTTGGGGGATGCTAATATAAATGGTTTTGTATTTTTAATTTCAAAGTCCACTTGTTCACTGCTGGTCTATAGAAAGTTGACTGACCCTTGTATATTAACATTGTATCCTGAAACCTTGCTATAACTTATTAGTTCCAAGAGGGTTCTTTGTGTTGCTTATTTCAGATTTTCTACATAGACAATCACAACATCTGTAGCAAAAGCAGTCTTATATTTTCCTTCCCAATCTATATACATTTTGTATCCTTTAATTGTCTTATTACATTAGCCAGAACTTCTAGTACAATTTTTAAAAGAAGTAGTGAGAGACAATATTTTTGTCTCATACTTGATATTAATGAGGAAGCTTTGAGTTTCTCACCATTAAATATAATGTTGGCTGCAGGGTTTTGTAGACATTCTTTATCAAGTTGAAGAAGTTCCCTTTTCTTCTCAGTTTGCTAAGAACTTTTATTATAAATAGGTGTTGGATTTTGTCAAATGCTTGTTCTGCCCTATTGATATAATCATGTGATTTTTCCTTTTTAGTCTTTGATGTGATAGGTTACATTAATTGGTCTTGAATATTGATCTACCTTGCATATGTAAATCTCATTTGGTTGAGGATTGTGGTGTATAATTATATGTATTTGGATTATTGTACTTTTTTTATTCTAGCCATTCTAGTCAATGTAAGGGGATTCACTGTGATTTTTATTTTCATTTCCTTGATGAATATTGGTGTCAAACAAATGTGCCTATTGGCTATTTGTATATTTTCTTTGGAGTAATGTCTTCAGGTTCTTCATTTTAAGAAATTGTGCTATTTGTCTTTATGTTGTTGAATTGTAGGAATTCTTTATGCACTGTGGATAGAAGCTATTTATCCAATGTATGGTTTGCAAATATTTTCTCCCATTTTGTGGGCTATCTTTTTACTTTAAGGATGGTGTTGCCCTATTTTTTTTAATGGAAAAATAGCATCAATATGAAGATTCTCTTCATAATCATATCATTAATTCTTTGTAAACTGCAATAAAGAAAGATAGTACTAAGTCGTGTCCGACTCTTGTGATCTATGGACTGTAGCCTGCCAGCCTCCTCTGTCCTTGAGATTTTCCAAGTAAGAATACTGGAGTGGGTTGCCATTTCCTTCTCCAGGGGTTGGATACCTGCAAAGTATACCTTTATTAAATCCTGCGCACCCCTTTCTTCAAAAGAACCAAGATGATGGTGATGAGATGATGTTGATAGCTATTAGTGTTGTAGCCTCATGTTCCGGGAAACAAACTCACTCAAAAGAACAATGCAGATAGTGGAGTGCAGCTTACTATACCAGTGGGCCCAAGGCAGAGTCTCCTCTTAGTCAAGCACCCTGACCAGTTTTTGTGAAAACTTTATATACCCTAAGTGTACGTGCTCAAACCCACCTCTCCAAATTCTCTGAAACTAGTCTGAACAAAGGAAAATAAAGATGCATTCAAAATTAACCCATGATTTGTATGCCTTAAACCCATGATTGGTATGCCTTAAGCCTAAGTAGTTGTGGACAATTATCAATAGGCCTGTGGTCATACCCCAACCTAAATGTCCATCAGCAGATGAATGGATAAGAAAGCTGTGGTACATATACACAATGAAGTATTACTCAGCCATTAAAAAGAATACATTTGAATCAGTACTAATGAGATGGATGAAACTGGAGCCGATTATACAGAGTGAAGTAAGCCAGAAAAACACCAACACAGTATGCTGCTGCTGCTGCTGCTAAGTCACTTCAGTCGTGTCCGACTCTGTGTGACCCCAGAGATGGCAGCCCACTAGGCTCCTCTGTATCTGGGATTCTCCAGGCACGAACACTGGAGTGGGTTGCCATTGCCTTCTCCAATGCATGAAAGTGGAAAGTGAATGTGAAGTCGCTCAGTCGTGCCCGACTCTTAGTGACCCCATGGACTGCAGCCCACCAGACTCCTCCGTCCATGGGATTTGCCAGGCAAGAGTACTGGAGTGGGGTGCCATCCAACACAGTATACTAACACATATATATGAAATTTAGAAAGATGGTAATGATAACCCTGTATGCGAGACAGCAAAAGAGACACAGATGTATAGAACAGACTTTTGGACTCTGAGGGAGAGGGAGAGGGTGGGATGATTTGGGAGAACGGCACTGAAACATGTATACTATCATGTAAGAAATGAATCACCAGTCTATGTTCGATACAGGATATAGGATGCTTGGGACTGGTGCACGGGGATGATCAGAGAGTTGATATGGGATGGGAGGTGGTGGTGGGGGGGTGGTTCAGGATTGGGAACTCATGTACACCCGAGATGGATTCATGTCAATGTATGGCAAAACCAATACAGTAATGTAAAGTAAAATAAAGTAAAAATAAAAATTAAAAAAAAAAAGAATTTATGATTCTATTTGGTTACACAGATAATCAGGGTATTTTTTTAGGCAATAGAGTCTAGGTATGAGCCCTAGGGCTCTTCCATCTGGGGTGGGGGTTCTGATTTCCAGGTTGTATGTCATTTCCATAGATACAGGGCATATAGCTCAAAGTCCACAGTCTGGCCCAAGATGGAGTCCTGCTTTCAAGATGGAGCCTGTTCTGTCTGTTTCCTCCTTCATTAGTATTTATTAAATGCTACCCACTTACATTAAGACAACGGCAACCCACTCCAGTACTCTTGCCTGGAAAATCCCATGGATGGAGGAGCCTGGTAGGCTGCAGTCCATGGGGTCGCTGAGAGTTGGACAAGACTCAGTGACTTCACTTTCACTTTTCACTTTCATACATTGGAGAAGGAAATGGCAACTCACTCCAGTGTTCTTGCCTGGAAAATCCCAGGGATGGGAAAGCCTGGTGGGCTGCTGTCTATGGGGTCACACAGAGTTGGAAACAACTGAAGCGACTTAGCAACAGCAACAGCAATAACCCTTTTACCAGGTATTGTGATAAGTACTTTAATGCATTTGCTCATGTAATCTCTAATGTGTAATTCCATTAAGTAGGAATTATTATTATCTTCATTTACAGATGATTAAACTGAGGCACAGAAAAAGCCACATAACTAATAATTGGCAGATAAGAAAAATAAATCCTAGGCTGATTGCTCATCTGATTACTTTGCCCCATGGTCTGTATTCTGAGATTTTCTCACTTTCAATCCTCACAAAATTGTGGTTGTTGGTCCCCCAGTTTGAAGGTTTTCTGATAAATATAATAGTATGTTCTAGGGTTGATAATTGTTATTAATCAGCTAATAAGTAAATAATTCATGAACTTTTTGTAGAACTCCCTTATTCATGTTTAAGTCTTATAAAGGAAATACCTTAAATTATTGGCATAAAAGCAACAGAAGTTTTTTAGCTCCACAGACTAGCACCCTTAAAATAATGCTGGTGAAATACTGATAAATAGACTAAAGTGCTCAAGTAAACACACACATTTAATTTTGAGTTGGGGTGTTATTCCTTGCTCATTCTTTTGAACACTAAAACATTTAATGGTTGTTTTATTTAATGGTAATATGCAGCAATAATTTTTAAATTCATAAGTGATTATATTCAGCTCATTGATACATAGTTATCTTTAGCATTCCCCCATAAGGTGTTTTGACTTTTCTAAAGCCTTTATGGAGTTTGAATACAAAGGATGTATTTTTTCTCTGTTAATTCCTTTCTTTGGAGAAGGCAACGGCACCTCACTTCAGTACTCTTGCCTGGAAAATCCCATGGATGGAGGAACCTGGTAGGCTGCAGTCCATGGGGTCGCTAAGAGTCAGGGACGACTGAGCAACTTCACTTTTGCTTTTCACTTTTATGCATTGGAGAAGGAAATGGCAACCCACTCCAGTGTTCTTGCCTGGAGAATCCCAGAGACAGTGGGCCCCCGTCTATCAGGTCTCACAGAGTCGGACACGACTGAAGTGACTTAGCAGCAGCAGCAGCAACTCACTATCCCTTTACTTTTCTCCTACATCTGAGTTACAAACCTGGCTTAAACCAACACCTCGCTCAGATCTTCTACTGTAAAATATAATACACCCATGAGGACAGAGGAACACCTCACCTGAGCTCTCAGAGGCTTCTTGTGAAAGCTTTTATTATATGCCCCAGCTCAAATAACCATCCACATAGCAAAGCCCGAATTCCAAAACACCATTTATAAAGCTCCTATCTTTTTTCTCAATCTCATGAAATAACTTTATTCTTCTTCATAGGCCAGAGGCTAACAATACTGTATTATCTTTCCTTCACCTTCCCTACAAATCAATCACATCTACATTCTTCCTC
>SJXQ01005721.1:0-19064 GCA_006408695.1 Aepyceros melampus
CCTTTCGCATTGCCTTTCTTTGGAGTTGGAATGAAAACTGACCTTTTCCAGTCCTGTGGCCACTGACATTTCCTGAACAGTCACTGAATTTTGTTTACATGTTTTCTGGATCTCCACCTTACACTTTGCCTCTTCTGAAAGTGAGAGTTGCTCAGTTGTGTCTGACTATGCGACCCCATGGATTGTGAATTCTCTTAGCCAGAATACTGAAGTGGGTAGTCTTTCCCTTCTCCAGTGGATCTTCCCTACCCAGGAGTCAAACCAGGGTCTCCTGCATTGCAGATGGATTCTTTACTAGCTGAGCTATCAGGGAAGCCCTTTGCCTGTTCTGAATGTGGTCTTATTTCTTACCTAAAGCCCACAATTTCCTTCCTCCCACAGATCAATTATGAAAAGACATTTGTGACATTTGTAGGGAAATTATATATTCAATAACTGCTTTAATATAGTAAAGTTTAGTACAGATATGCTATAAGGGATAGAAGTTGAATTCAGGATATTATTTAATTATTTTTCTGAAGATAATGTGTAACAGCAGTGGGACCAGAGAGACACATTAGCATCTGAAAAGGATGAATTAGTAGTTTGTATGAAAATATGAAAGGAAAAATCATAGAATACTGCCTTAGGGAGACACATATTTCCTTTTCATACATCAAGTCCGTTCACATGTCACTGCCAATTGTATTTCTAAAACACAGCTCTATTCCTGTCACTTCACTAGTAAAATATCTATAGATTCTTATTATGTGGGCTGTCATTTCCCAAAATGTGCTAATAGTATTTAATGTTACTTTACAATGAAGTTTGATGCCCTGAAAACATTGGAAAATGATAAATTACACAAATATTGGTAGTGTCTTCCCTAGAACAAACTGATGATAAATCTGTAAGAAAGGGAATAGTATACAATGTTTTCCAAAATTTCTTCAACATAAAATTGTTGTTTTTCTTTGTTGGTAGCCCTTATTTTTGTTGTTTTTGTTTAGTTGCTAAGTCATGTCCAACTCTTTGCAACTTCATGGACTGTAGCACATAATGCCCCAATGTCCATGGGATTTCCCAGACAAGAATACTGGAGTGGGTTGTGATTTCCTTCTGCAGGGGATCTTCCCAAGCCAGGGATTGAACCTATGTCTCCTGCATTGGCAGGCAGATTCCTTACTGCTGAGCAGCCAGGGAAGCCTTATAACTAGGTGACATATTGCAAACATATAGAATCATTGAAATATACTTTTGAAATTGAATGCTTCAGCTGGTTTAATAATGAAGTGGAGACTGAACAGGTTTTATTTCTTCAAAAAATATTCTAGTAAGGAAAATGAGAACTCTGGTTTGGCAATAGTAAGGTAAAATAAAGATATTTATAACAGTCTGATGGGAATAGAGTGAGGTGGGCACTTTGAGAATTCTTTAGGAACTTAAATGCTGAGCTCTGGTGGTAGAATTGGAATGGAGGTATGGGCCTAGTACAATTTAAGCATTACTCTGAGATTTGTCTCTCAGGTAAAACTAGCTAAGAAGTGTGAGAAATGTGAGATAAGAAATAATAATGATACTTAACATCCATTAGGTATTTACTATGCCATGTCATGTTCTCAACACTTCTTACTTTAAGTCACTTAATTCTCAAAATGATTTTGAATGTTTTCATATGAGAAGATCAGGTCATATGAGAAGATTAAGTTATCAAGATATTCATGTTTTAAGTGTTAGAAGTAGCCTATGACTCAGATATTTGACGAAACCCATGCTTTTAAATCCTATGCTATAAAAATGTTTATAAATGCATAAATAATTAAAAATCTTAAAAATGTGGTGATGGAGTGGGGTGAGGAGGTCACTAATTTGGATGTATTGCATTTGTGGTATCTTTTGGACATTCAATAAAAGCAAATAATGTATGGCTCTATATTCAAAAGAGAAGTGGGAAGGTATAGATTTGAAAGTATCTAGCAGAGGAATGGGGCTTCCCTGGTTCCTCAGTAGTAAAGAATTTGCCTGCAATGCACAAGACCCAGGTTCGATCCCTGAGCTGTAAAGCTCCCTTGGAAAAGGGAATGACAACCCTCTCCACTGGGAAATCTCACAGACAGAGAAGCCCGGCAGGCTACAGTCTATAGGGTCAGTAAGACACAACAGGAATGACTAAAGAATAGCAGCAACATCAGTTCAGTTCAGTTCATTTGCTCAGTCATTTCTGACTCTTTGCAACCCCATGGACTGCAGCACACTAGGCTTCCCTGTTCTTCATCAACTCTCAGAGCTTGCTTAAACTCATGTTGATCTAGAAGGTGATGCCATCCAACTATCTCATTCTTTGGTGTCTCTTTCTCCTTCTGCCTTCAATCTTTCCTAGCATCACGGTCTTTCCGAATGAGTCAGTTCTTCATATCAGGTGGCCAAAGTATTGGAGTTTCAGCATCAGTCTGTTCAATGAACATTGAGGACTGATTTCCTTTAGGATGGACTGGTTGGATCTCCTTGAAATCTAAGGGATTCTGAAGAGTCTTCTCCAACTCTATACTTCAAAAACATCTTTTTTTTTTTTGGTGCTCAGCTTTCTTTATAGTCCAATTCTTACATCCATACCTGACTACTGGAAAAACATTTGTTGGCAAAGTAACGTCTCTGCTTTTTAATATGCTGTCTAGGTTGGTCATAGCTTTTCTTCTAAGGAGCAAGAGTCTTTTAATTTCATGACTACATTCACATCTGCAATGATTTTGGAATTCAAGAAAATAAAGTCCGTCACTGTTTCCATTATTTCTCCATCTATTTGCCATGAAGTGATGGGACCAGATGCCATGATCTTAGTTATCCTCCTCCTTCATTTTCATCAAGAGGCTCTTTAGTTCTTCACTTTCTGCCATACAGGTGGTATCATCTGCATATGTGAGGTTATTGATACTTCTCCCAGCAATCTTGATACTAGCTTGTGCTTCATCCAGCCTGGAATTTCACATGATGTACTCTGCATATAAGTTAAACAGAGTGACAATATACAGCCTTAATGTGCTTTTTTTCCTGATTAGGAAGCAATTTATTGTTCTAGGACCAGTTTTAACTGTTGCTTCTTGACTTGCAAACAGATTTCACAGGAGGCAGGCAGGTTCAGTTCAGTTCAGTAGCTCAGTTGTGTCCAACTCTTTATGACCCGATGGACTGCAGCATGCCAGGCTTCCTTGTCCATCACCAACTCCCAGAGCCTGCTCAAACTCATGTACATCAAGTTGGTGATGCCATCCAACCATCTCATCCTCTGTCGTCCCCTTATCCTCCTGCCTTCAATCTTTCCCAGCATAAGGGTCAGTCCAAATGAATCACTTCTTCACATCAGGTGGCCAGAGTTTTCCCATTGGAATTTCCCATCAGAGATTTCCCATCTATTTAAGAATATTTCCCTTATATTCCCATCTCTTTCAGAATTTTCCATAGTTTGTTGTGATCCACACAGTCAAAGGCTTTGGCATAGTCAATAAAGCAGAAATTGATGTGTTTCTAGAACTCTCCTGGTTTTTCGATGATCCAATGGACAAAATGTGATCCAAATGACAAAATGTGGTTCACTACAGACAGGAATGGCGAACCACTTCTAATCCCATGAACAGTATTAAAAGGTAGAAAGATATGACAGTCAATGAAAGAGGAACTCCCCAGGTTGGTAGGTGCCCAATATGTAACTGGAGAAGAGTGGTAAAATAACTCCAGAAAAATGAAGAGGCAGAGTCAAACAAAAACAATGCCCAGCTGCTGATGTGACCAGTGATGGAAGTAAAGTCCAATGCTGTAAAGAACAATATTGCATAGGAAACTGGAATGTTAGGTCCATGAATCAAGGTAACTTGGAAGTGGTCAAACAGGAGATGGTAAGAGTGAACATCAACATTTTAGAAATTAGTGAACTAAAATGGACTGGAATGGGTGAATTTAACTCAGATTATCCTTATATCTACTACTGTAGGCAAGAATCACTTAGAAGAAATGGAGTGGCCCTCATAGTCAACAAAAGAGTCCAAAATGCAGTTCTTAGGTGCAGTCTCAAATATGACAGAGAGATCTTTGTTCATTTCCAAGGCAAACCATTCAATATCACAGTAGTCCAAGTCTGTGCCCTGACCAGTAATGATGAAGAAGCTGAAGCTGAATGGTTCTATGAAGACCTACAAGTCTTTCTAGAACAAACACCAAAAAAAGATGTCCTTTTCATTATAGGGGACTGGAATGCAAAAGTAGGAAGTCAAGAGATACCTGGAGTAACAGGCAAATTTGGCCTCAGAGTACAAAATGAAGCAGGGCAAAGGCTAGCAGAGTTTTGCCAAGAGAATACACTGGTCATAGCAAACACCCTTTTCCAACAACACAAGAGAAGACTCTACACATAGACGTCACCAGTTGACCAACACCGAAATCAGATTGAGTATATTCTTTGCAGCCAAAGACTGTTGAGTTGTATACAGTCAGCAAAAACAATACCAGGAGCTGACTGTGGCTCAGATTGTGAGCTCCAACTTCTTATTCCAAAATGCAGACTTAAATTGAAGAAAGTAGGGAAAACCACTAGACCATTCAGGTATGACCTAAATAAAATCCCTAAAGATTATACAGTGGAAGTGACAAATAGATTCAAGGGTTTAGATCTGATAGACAGAATCCCTGAAGAACTATGGACGGAGGTTTGTGACAGTGTACAGGAGACAGTGATCAAGACGATCCCAAAGAAAAATAAATGCAAAGAGGGTTTTTTTTTTTTTTCGAATAGGCCTTACAAATAGCTGAGAAAATAAAAGTGAAAGGCAAAGGAGAAAAGGAAAGATATAAGCATCTGAATGCAGAGTTCCAAAGAATAGCAAGGAGAGATAAGAGAGGTTTCCTCAGTGATCAATACAAAGAAATAGAGGAAATCAATAGAATGGGAAAGACTAGAGATCACTTCTAGAAAATTAGAGATAGAAAGGGACAATTTCATGCAAAGATGAGCACAATAAAGGACAGAAATTGACCTAACAGAAGACTAAGATACTAAGAAGAGGTGGCAAGAATACACAGAACTATACAAAAAAAGTTCTTAATGACCTGGATAACCACAAAGTGATCACTTACCTAGAGCCAGACATCCTGGGATGCAAAGTTAAGTGGGCCTTAGGAAGCATCACTACAAACAAAGGTAGTGGAGATGATGGAATTCCAGTTGAGCTATTTCAAATCCTAAAAGCTGATGCTGTGAAAATGCTGAACTCAATATGCCAGCAAATCTGGAAATCTCAGCCATGGCCATAGGACTGGAAAATGTCAGTCTTCATCCCAATCCCAAAGAAAGGAAATGACAAAGAATATCCAAACTGCTGCACAATTGCTCTCATCTCACCCAGCAAAGCTCAAAATGTTCAAAATTCTGCAATCTGGGCTTCAACAGTACATGAACTATGAAATTCCAGATATTCAAGCAGGATTTAGAAAATTCAGCAACATATAGAGATGATCAAAGCCAAATGTGATCATTACAGGAAATTCAGGAAAAGTTGCTAAAAACAATCTTTCTTGTACTATATAATAGGGAAAAGGTCAATGATTTAGAGATCTGGAAGTCATTGATAATCTGACCAAGGGCCATGATAGGTGGGAGAATAAAGCTAATGTTGAGTGGGACAAATAATGAAAATTAAGGAAGCTGATATTCTCAAAAAACACTTTTCAAGAATTTAACTACAGATTTAGGGAGAAAGTAGGGAAAAGTGAGAAATAAATATTTGTTTAAAGGGAAGAACTGATTATTTTAAATCTAAAGAGAAATATTGTTTTTAGGGGAAAGTGAGAGAAAAGATATCTAACAGTTAAAGCTTCCTGAGAAGAGAGATTAATTTATTAAATATTGCATTACTAAATTTACTGAGAAAAAGACTTGGAGGGTTAAATTTGTGAATTATGGGGTCATTTTTCCTTTAAAATGTAAAAAGAGAAAAAATGGGAGGATAAATGGGTACCCAACAACCTAAGCTCACAGAGTACATTGTGTGGTGTGGAAGGGTGCTTGAGGGCTTCTTTTTCTAGATAAAGCAGAAGGGAAGCCATTTGCTAAGAAAGACAGATAAGATATTATTTAAGTAGCAGACTCTTTCCCAAGTACTCTAGAAAATATTAAGGGATAAAAAAGTTGAGAAGAAAGTCATACACCATATAGAGTTAGTAAGGCAATTATCATCAGTAACACTGCAAAATCAAATGGTTAACATTTTTTATATAATCTAACTCAAAATTTTCATATTCATATAATATTACAGAGTTTATAGACCACTTCCACTCTATTTGAACTTCACTATAACAATGAAGTTTACAAGAACTTTATGAGGTAACCACTTCATTTAAAGATGCTACATGATATGTATAATAGTCAACAGTGATCTTCTCATTAAGATGCAATCACCTGTAATATTTTGCTATCATTGTTTCTGTGTATGCTATAGTATACATGTCCTCCAAAGAAGAGTTAAAGTGTACACTTAGTTTTGTAATGTCTATTTTTAATTCAAATCTTATTTTGTATTTTCCTGTTATAATTAAAATTATATCAACATAGTAGTTTCAAAAGAATTGATATATTTGCAGCATTGATCACCTACATATAATTTACCTGTATTTACTCAAGCAATTTTTTGTTGTTTTTCAGTAAATGTTGATAGATTTCTCAATATTATCTTGTACATAAGTTCTGAAGACCCTTTTCTTCATGGCTAACCCCATAATTTAATCCTGGTATTGAGCACTACATTCTTATAAGCCCATCTGTTCTTTATTTTCCTTATTTTTTAAAGCTACGTTTATTTAAAAGATTTGGAGAGTAGGTAGAATTTCTTCATTTCACAGAGGGAATGCTTTAATTATTTGTTAGCTTATTTGTTTTTGTTGGTGGGGTTTAATCCTGAGGTTGCAAGAATATATATGTGAACATGGATATGATTCTTTATCTGCTTTATTTATTTATTTCTTATAAAGTCATTTGTCATCAGTTCATCTCTCTTGCACAGTGCCTTCCATATTGAATGTGCTGAATAAGGCAGATTTGTCATCCTTAAATTGTTGTGTGGTCACTTCTTCAAGCCCTTTGGGAGATAATAGCACAATAATAGTGGTACAATATTAACAAAAAGGTACAAACTATATTGCAATATTACGAAGAAAAGAAAATTTTGAATTCTTAGATATATGACTTTAAATAATGCCTCCCTTCTTTGTAATTCTTACCATTAGATTAACTCATCAACAAAAAAATAGTTTGTGTAGGCCACTAAATGAATATTTTCTTTAAATAATTCTGAAGACTTACAAAGAACTTTAATCTTGCTACCTTGAACATCATCATGCTGAACAGAAGAAACAGGAGTGTGGAATAGGAGCAAAAATAAAAGGCAATGGAAATAGAAATGATAAATTTAAACTTCGAGCAAACAAAATGGAAACCATGTTTTTGTTAGACTCAGCAAATGATCTTTATCAGATTCACTGTTCTAAGCATAGAAAAGCATACAAGATTCTCCCTAGGGGGTGCCTACTAAGATCCTGGGCAAAGCTTTCAGTTTGATTTTAAGATCATAGATATCAGTAATTTTCTTTGTTCTCTTCTTCCCCTTCCATATTCCTGATAAATACGTAGTGATTACCATTTTTGTCTAAGTCCCCTTTGATGTGACATCCACATTTCCTGTGTATTCTGTTTATTCATGGATGTCTAAAAGAACATGTGAGTAAATATATAATTCAAAAATTACCACCTTTTGGTTGCTGTTAAAAGGAATTGTTATTCTTTAGTAAATTTCCAGGAAATACTGACTCAAATGGTTTTTTTAACTGCATATATTAAAAGTTATGAATATTTCTTCTACTTTAATTATCTTATTAAGTTCAAAAACTATAACAGTTGGAGCAATAATAAATGAATTCTGGGAGCCAAGAAATTGAATAATATGAAATCTCATATGATATGAGAATAATCTGCTCTGAACTAGAAACAAGTCAAACTTATTTATAGAATTTTTACCATCTACTAATAATCTTCTAAAATAACTCAGAGTTTTAAAGTTAAGATGCTTTCTAGAACCCATTCATGATATATACAACTAGCTTTAAAATGTCTCCAGTTTTTGAAGTCAAGGAACTGCTTTCTATCCATGTGCCCCAACAGAGAAAGTAAAAATGTAAAAGGGTTTTGGATTTACCATTATGAAAACTGGCAGTACAGTATGAAGATAGCCATCCACAAGCATGAGACACTTTAAGGGACATGAGATCTGATTAAAGCTACACTTCTCTTACTGCAGGAGTTCCCATATTTTCTATATGTGTTCTTCTTCATACATATTCTGATGTCATCTCTATTAACTACATTCTTTTCTGTGAGCATCAAAAGAAGCTGTAAAGGTTAGTGCATAGTATGTACTCATAGAATAACTATAAGGAACTCTACTCAGTGTTCGGTGGCAGCTTGGATGAGAGGGCAATTTTGGGGAGAATGAATACATGTATTTGTATGGCTGAGTCCCTTTGCTGACCATCTGACACTATCATAGCATTGTTAACTGGCTATATTCCAACATAAAATAAGAAAGAATAATATTAATTTATTCATGTACTCATTCATTTCAATAAGTTAACAGATACTTATTGACAACTTTTGTGTACTCGATGTTCTAAGCAAGGTCTTAAAAATGCAAGAAACAAGTCATTCCTTTAAGAAGGTCATAATCAACAAAATAAATACAGACATACATATGTAAATTAAAGCTATAGGAAAGAGATGTTATAGGAGTCATAGGGACCAAGTTCTTTCAGAATTCAGAGAAAAGCAAAATTACTCTTCTGAAGATATCCAGGCCTCCCAAAAGGTGAAAATTGAGCTTCATCCTAAAAGTAAATATGGACTTATTACATAAAAGAGAAGTACTATTTTAAACATAGGATACCATATATCTCCTGTCTCCAACAGGACAGGTGTGATGAGGAAAAAATATCGGCTTGAGTTGGTGTCTGTGTGTCAGAAAGGAGGGAAATGACAAAACAATCTTTGGGATACTCTTTGTTGGACTGCAAGGAGATCCAACCAGTCCATCATAAAGGAAGTCAGTCCTGAATATTCATTGGAAGGACTGATGCTGAAGCTGAAGCTCCAACAGTTTGGCCACCTGATGCGAAAAACTGACTCAATGGAAAAGCCCCTGATGATGGGAAAGATTGAAGGCATGAGAAGAAGATGGTTGGATGGCATCACCAACTTGAGGGACATGAGTCTGTGCAAGCACTGGAAGTTGGTAATGGACAGGGAAGCCTGGCATGCTGCAGTTCATGGGGCCGCCAAGAGTTGGACACAACTTAGAGACTGAACTGAACTGGTTCTTTGTTAAGTCAAGGAGTTTTGACTTTATTTTGTAGGTAATAAAGAGATAACAATAGGTTTTTGAGCAGAAAGTAACATGATCAGATGTTAGTTTTCGGAAACAATAGATAGCAGTGTTGAGTTGGATTTGCATATAAGAGATGATCGCAAGAAGGCTAGTTTGGAAGGCAGTTGTGGAAGGTCCAGTGGAATATAATGAGGACCTCAGTGGGAAGAAGGTTACATGAGGGGATCTACAAAAGATTATGGAAGGAAGCAGTGGGGTCATTTTTTCATGCCTAAGAAGGACGTTTTCTTTTGAAGGGCAGAGAGAAAAATATAGGTTTTGATTCTTCATTGTGTATGTAATTTGAGACAGTATATCATCTCTGCCTGCAATGCGGGAGACCTGGGTTTGATCTCTGAGTCAGGAAGATTCCCTGGAGAAGGAAATGGCAACCCACTCCAGTACTCTTGCCTGGCAAATTCCGTGGGCTACATCCATGGGGTTGCAAAGAGTCGGACATGACTGAGCGACTTCACTTTCACTCTCACCATATAAATACAAGTCTTTGAATAAAATGTATGATTAAAAAAAAAGAGAAACATAGATAAGTAATTTAAACAAAAGGAAAGGAGGGCATTAGAAACTTTGTTTTTGTGTTTGTTTCATAAAGAAGCTGGCTGGTCTACAGAAGGGTTGAATCTGTTTCATCAGTGATGAACCATGACGTGAAGACTTGGTATGAGATGAAATATGTCACATTTTTTATTTCCTTTTTGATACTGTTTTAAGAAGCCAACAAATAATAAAAATTTTTATTTCATATTTAACAAAGGAGAATTCAGTTAACATTGAAGGACCATTTTCTGGAGTATCAAATCTCATTTTGTTTTACCGCTGAATTTTTCTCCAGGCAGGGAAACCTACAAGGGTTGACTCTTACAATTCTTGAATCTGGATGGTGACTGAACTGGAGGAATGCTGAAGTCATGCAAGCAAAACATGAATTTATAGAGCATTATACTTGCTTACTAAGAGATGAGGTTTGTTAACATTTTCATTGCCTCATTATCCTTGAGTAGGTTGCAACTGGGATAAGTCAGGAGAAAAATGCCCGCTGAACAAGATTTACTGTTGAGATGCAGGTGGATAGTGGCAAAGCTAGTGTACAACAAGCCTAACAATGACATAATAAAATGTTATTAATCATTTTTCATATTTTAGATATTGTGTATTTTTGTCAGTACAAGCACATGACAAGATAAATGTCTACCGAGAAATATATAAATTTTTAAAACTCAGAGTACTGCTAAAATTCTTATGCTATGTTTTCAAGGGAAGATATTAAAATAAATTTGTTCTAAAACCTTTAGGGAAGTCATTTAAACATGTGGGCGTCAAACTGCTCTTTTAATATGTATTCCAGCTTTCTTCATCCATCTTGTTATAGCTTGGCATTTGTGTTGTGAGGTCTTGCTGGGTAAAATGCTATTTCCATTACTAAGTACAGATACACTAATGTGTTCAGTTCAGTCCAGTTCAGTTGCTCAGTCGTGTCTGACTCTTTGAAGCCCAGGGGACTGCAGCACATCAGGCTTCCCTGTCCATCACCAACTCCTGGAACTTGCTCCAACTAATGTCCATCCAGTAGGTGATACCATCCAACCATCTCATCCTCTGTCATGCCCTTCTCCTCCTGCCTTCAATCTTTCCTAGCATCAGGGTCTTTTCCAATGAGTCAGTTCTTTGCATCAGGTAGCCAAAGTATTGGAGTTTTAGCTTCAGCATCAGTTCTTCCAATGAATATTCAGGATGGATTTCCTTTAGGATGGACTGGTTGGATCTCCTTGCAGTCCAAGGGACTCTCAAGAGTCTTCTCCAATGCCACAGTTCAAAAGCATCAATTCTTTGGCACTCAGCTTTCTTTATAGTCCAGCTCTCACATCCATACATGACTACTGGAAAAACCACAGCTTTGACTAGATGTACCTTGGTGACAAAATAATGTCTCTGCTTTCTAATATGCTGTCTAGTTTGGTCATAACTTTTCTTCCAAGAGTCAAGCATCTTTTAATTTAATGGCTGCAGTCACCACAATTATACATTTTATACTCATGTTTGTCTAATTTTACTCTCAGTGATTGTAAGTTCCTTCAGTTCTTGGCTGTCTTCATACATCTAGATATATGTAGTAAGAATTCAATACAGTTTTAAAGGTTGTGGATTTTTAAATATCTGTTCTTAAGGCTACTTTATTAGAAAGTGAACATATTAATTTGTATATCTCTTCCTCTTATTGCAGAATTTCTAATTCCTCTTAGTCACTCAAATCTGCTTGGATGATTTATATTCTATATCATTAAAGGATGGGATTTCAGGGTCATGGAGGACTTTTTCCCCTGTAGTGAAATATTTTATGGCTTACAATTTTGCTTTATAAGATTCTACAGTCAAGCTGTCTCTCACACACCTATAATTGGACCTGGCACACAGAGTTCTAACTCTTAATGTGATTTCTTGCATCATTTTGCACCTTTTTAACTTCCTCAATGACTCAAATCCTTTGGCCTTTGAAATGTGTTTGTTAACTGGAAAGATGTAAACAGCTCATTTAACTTGACCTTCAAATGTGCCTTCCTTTCTTGTTCCTTTGGTGTGAACACAGCACAGACTGCTAGTCTCCGTTGTAGCTGTGAAGTGGCATCCACCTTCCCTCAGCTCTTCCCAGTTGTTATGCCAGTCATGCCCTGTCAATACTGACAAGTGATTATTAGTCCTTGTTTGCTTTGCACTGTATATTGGCAAAATAATCATTAAAGGAACTGTGGACATAGAAACCATTATTGTTGCACTACTGTGGTAACATAGCTCTTAGGCTTGCTGAGAAGATCCATTAGATCTGTCCTCTTATCTAAAAACGATTTCTTCTTTGCTTTGTATTGCTCCAGGAGTTGAATGTTTCACCAATGTCTGCCACATTAGAGATGGATACCTTTATTTATTCAGTGGCTGAGTTCTATTTCTTATTGGCCTTTGTTCTCTGCTTAAAGATAATCTTGGTTCATTTCAATTCCAGTTTATTAGCTGTAATTGGGATACTTTTAAAAAGGTCATTTGAAACTCTAGAGCTTTTTTTAAAAAACACTTCTTTTTTTCTTTCAATATTGGTCTGACCTCAGTGTCTCATCCTCCCAAAGTACATTTATATATACCATGCATATAAACAGAACAATTAGCTAGGTGTTTTACTCAAATTGCAGCTAGGAAAATTTTGCCTTTGAAGTTTTGATTATATCAGGACTTGAAAATAGGGCAAGCTGCTCTTATTAAAATTATTCTTTTAAATTTGATCCTAGACTCTTAAGTGCAGTCATTTCTTAAAGGTTTTACCTTGTAGATATACATGGAGACCACCCAAATTAGGACATGCAGAGGCTAGTTATTCAAAGCTCACTACTACAAGTGAGTCAGCCACCATTGCTAGAATTTGGCAGCAGAGGAGCAAAGACTGGCAGGGCAGAGAAAAGATTTATGGTGACAAAAAGAGATGGCTTTAGGTGTAACTACAAATTGACACTTTGTCATAGGCACTTGCCATCTACTTCTAAAAGGATTAAATCAGGTGCTACTGCAGCTGCTGACTTTTAAGACCCCCTGAACTCACGAACTCTTGAAAAGAGTTCAAGAGCAGAAATGAGGCAATCTGTGCTCCGGGAAAAACTGGCAGAACAGGTCTTCAGATATTTAGATATTTTCAGGAGTTGATTTTATAAGCCCAATTCTTATATCTCCTCATATCTAAAAAAGCACTAAAGTCCTTCATGGTGATGGCCACTCCTCATCACTAGCAGTAACCCTCAAGAGACTAGCAGAAAACTTCTGAAAAAAATATGTGCTTGATTGCATGTACTTCCCCTTCACCAAAATTATATATTTTTATTCCCTTCCTCCCTACATCTTTGGAGCAATTTTTCAGAGCTGTCAGAAATGCTGTCTCCCAGGCTATAGTCCTCATTTTACCCCAAATAAAACTTGACTCACAACTCTCACATTGTGTACGTTTTAAGTCAACGTTAAGTATGCTCTGATTGGAGGTCGTTGGGATGGAGAAGACTCAGGTGGAGGATCTGGAAGCAGGACATCCTATGTGGTTGTTTGAGGAGTGTATCTGGCTTTCTTTGGTTGGTCATGAGTTGGGAAGTATGCAAAAAATGGGAAAGCTGCCAGTCTGATTAAGTCCTCACCATTCTGGGCAAATTGCTACAGAAACTGTATCTCGTTTCTCAAGATAGTTGCTGACAAGATTGTTGAATTATTTTTCTCTTGTCAAGGATGGTCTTGGACACTTTCTTGACCTCCAGAGTATATCTTTTCAGAAATAAATTAAAAAAAAAAAATCAAACCCAGAGATAACAATGCTTTGTACTCTGTTAAAAAGCCACTGGGATCTATTCGTATCTAATGGTTCAGTTACAATCTATTTCTTCTATCTTCCTATTTTTCCATAATGGTTCTGGAAAAAATAAAAAAGCATCTGATTGACCAAGTATGTATTATAAATGGCTCCTGGGAAGGGGTTTCTCCATTTAAATCATGGTTTTTTTTTTATCATTCATGGCCTTGAAAATGTCATTCAGTTTCTAAAATGTATTGTACTAGCTAAATTGGAGAGTGTAGCATCATGTTATTCACATGCTTTCTGTCTTTAAAATTGCTTCAGTTCAGTTCAGTCGCTCAGTCATGTCCGACTCTTTGCGACCCCATGAATCGCAGCACGCCAGGCCTCCCTGTCCATCACCAACTCCTGGAGTTCACTCAGACTCACGTCCATCGAGTCAGTGATGCCATCCAGCCATCTCATCCTCTGTTGTCCCCTTTTCCTCCTGCCCCCAATCCCTCCCAGCATCAGAGTCTTTTCCAATGAGTCAACTCTTCACATGAGGTGGCCAAAGTACTGGAGTTTCAGCTTTAGCATCCTTCCTTCCAAAGAAATCCCAGGGCTGATCTCCTTCAGAATGGACTGGTTGGATCTCCTTGCAGTCCAAGGGACTCTCAAGAGTCTTCTCCAACACCACAGTTCAAAAGCATTAAAATTGCTAGATCATTGTTATATCATAGAAATGAGTGAGAAAAATACCTAGAAAGAAAATACAGAGCCAAAAGTCATTAGAGTTTTCAAGACACTGTAAAATTTTGGAGAAGTGATAGAAGTAAATTTTTCCCAGACAGGAAATTTTGTATCATATATAGTACAGAGGCAGGATGTGAATAAGCATCTCTATGTGAAGTCAAATGTTGGAAGAGCAGGCAGGAACTGGAAAAGGTTTACTTTTATCCATCCCTTAAATGTCAGGTAGAGTATCATTCCTTCTGAGTAGAAAGGGTACCCAAGTTTTAGGGACCATTTTTAAAAAATGAGAGATGATTACAAAGAAAACAATTATATGCAATATAGTGTCTTGGATTCTCACCCCTCTCTCTCTTTTTTTTTTTTTTGGCCTGTTCTTTTTACTGGCTTTGCCTTAATATAAATGTATATTTAAAATCATTATATAAACCTTCTTTGGCTTCCTTAATCATAGTTTAGATATGACTTCTTGATTAAGTGTTTCTAAGAAGTGACTGCTCTTTTCTTATCCTCATCTTCCTCCCTCAGATAAGCGTAACATTACACTATTACAAAATAATAGAAAGTATCCAGAAAGACTTTTTAATTGAAATAATAGCCATTGCATTTATCTTTTCTGGATTATTCTTTATATGTGAAGAAAAATTTCAAAGAGAGTAGTCAGCATTTCACAGGTGGCAAAAATTATTTTTTCTACTGGAAAAAAATTACTCTCAACAAAGAATTAAACTTGGCATGAATTTTATATATATATATATATATATATAAAGTCTATTTTAACTGAAATTTGAGCACAAGCATAGATTTAGTCTGCATTTTTTATACTAAGAATATAATTGTACATGTTTATATATATATATATATATCCTATTGGCAAACTGACTTTACTAATTGAACAATGATAAATACTAAGGAATGAATAATTGAAGATAAGTTGTGTTACAGATACAAGTTTTCAACCACTTACACTCTTCTAAACCTCAAATAAAAAACGAGTGAATTTTGGTCATGGAGGTCATTGTCATTCTTTTCATTGTGTCTGATTACAATGGTTGGTAGGAGAAAAAGACATTCTTTTTTGTTGACTGAAATGTCCTGCAGATACAAAATAAAGGTGCCAAACTTAAGGCCTCTGAGAGCAGAAAAAGTTTCATAGTGAATGCTCCAAGGATGTACAGCCCATTGTACTCAGCGTGAAAATCTAACCTTAGTGGTACTTTTGCACTTGCAATGGGCTATTGATGAAAAAGGGGAACTGAAAAAAAAAAAAAAGAAGACAGCAGTAGAGTAGGAAAGATGCCCACAAAATGACAAAATAGCAGAAAGAGGCTTGAGGCTAAAAAGCCCACAGCCGTTTAATCTGAGCCCTTTCTTTGGTTTCAGTTTCTGGTTCAACCATTTTGATAAAAATCTTTTTCACTTCTTTTACCTTCCATGGATTGATAATACTACTTGGCAGAGCTAGACATGAACAATGGACTTGATTATTGTTGCTTTGTTTTAAGGAGGAGTAGTTCTCACCTTGAATGCAGAATATACTACTCTTATGACAACTTTCAAAACATACGAAGAGATTAATTGTACATGCTTCGGACTTTTAGAAATAAAAGATGCAGTCTCTTTCTATATATATTTGAACTTCTGTTATTTTATGTTAAGGGTGAAAATTGAGAGTTTACATTCAGACCAAATTAAACTGGGCAGCTTGTATAAACAAAAACAAATCCAACATGGATTATTTAGGTTAACACTTCAGTGTGGATTTCTTTATTACTTCCAGGCTAATCTTCTTGGCAAGATTGCCTTCTTTATACACCACTGTACTAGTTCCAAATAAACCTGGCTCTTGAGTTCCTTGAATGAATACAGCTACTTAGCACCTTGGCCAATAAGATCTGATAGGCCCTCTGGAGCCTCCTTATATACTTCTTAGTGGTTTCATATCTGTGATAAAATGTCACATCCTCAAACAGAGAAATTAGGTCCCTTTATACTTCTGTTATCTCCTTGACTTCACTCATTCATTTATTCACCCATTAAATCAGTAAGTTTCAGTTATTGAGGGCCTTCAATATGATGGGCTCAATTCAGACACTAGAAGACACTAATGAACAAAACAAAGGTACCTATGTTCATGAAGTTAAATTCTGGGTGGGGGTATATGAGGACTAGACAATAAGCCATAAATATTTTAAATAAACATAGGAAATGTCAGAAAGTAAAATATACAAAGAGAAATGTAGAGCAAGAGGGATGAATGAGAAAGTGAGGTGAGGAGGTATGTGTACTGCCTTCAACAGTTTGATTCACAACACAGACCTAAGAGAAAATGCTAGGTTGTAGGGAATAAAAGCTATGAAGGCTTCCTTCATAGCTCAGTTGGTAAATCATCTGCCTACAGTGCAGGAGACCCATGATCGATTCCCAGGTTAGGAAGATCCCCTGGAGAAGGAAATGGCAACCCACTCCAGTACTCTTGCCTGGAGAGTCCCATGGACAGAGGAACCTGGCAGGCACAGTCAGGGATCGCAAGAGTCAGACATGGCTTAGTGACTAAATCACCACAAGGGAATTAAAAAAAAAGAAAGGAAAATGGAGGGGAGTAGAAACAACAAGATATAGCAGGTAGAGAAGAAAGTAAAAGCTCTAAGTTAAAAGCATGATTGGCATATCACAAGAATAGCCATATAGAATAGGTCAGGGACAAGAGTTGAGACAAAAGAAAAACCATGAACTGAAAGGAATGAGCTCATAAACAGGTCCTTGTCCTGACTTTGGCTTTTGATTAGAAAGAGATAAGAAATTGTTAGAGGGTTTTCTACAAAGTGTGATGTATTCTTAGATTTTAAAAGATTGGTTGCTTTAAAATCAGTTCTAGGGAAACAAAGGAGGTGCCAGACCTGGGAGAAGATAATTGTTAGTTCAGAGGAGGCAGAAGACTTAAAACATGATATTAATATTCAAAGTGGTAAGAAGTAGAAAAATTCTGGAATTATTTTAAAGTAGGGTCAGGAGGATTTCCTGACAAACAAAATAGGAAGTGTGAGCAAAAAAGTAGAACTAAAAGATGCAAAGTATGACATATACCAATAGTCATCTTAGATCATTTTTTATCCTGGATGTAGTAAAGCTTTCTATCTAGTCTCTCTGATTTCACTTTTACATTGCTATTGGACTGGCTGAAGAGATCCTTCAATTTTAAAGTAAAATTAAAGACATATTTTTTCATTTTCACCAAAACTTTATTGGACAAAATCTTCATATTTTGTTCCATGACCTTCTGCAATTTTCCAGGCAACTTCATAATTCTATCTTCCCAAAATGTTTTACCTTTCTGAGCAAAGAACTGTTTCAGGTGCCTTATATAGTCTTTCAGGGAAATGTATTTTTTTTCCACTAACAGAATGTTATAAAGATTGTAATAAATGGAAATCTAAAGTTGCAATGTCTGGTAAATACAGTGGATGAATCAGAACCTCCCAACAAACTGTAACAGATTTCACCTAGTCATCAAAAGAACATGTGGTCTTGCATTATCCTGATGAACATTACACATTTTCTATTGACTAATTCAATATCTGGTAAGATTTTCATGTATAATTTCTAACATTAAATTGAAAATAAACAGCCATACACTCACAAAAAACAATCAACTTAAGCCACGTTAGGAAAAAGAAAGCTAATAAACAATCAAAACATAAACTGGGGCCGCCACTAGTGGATATAGGTAATTAAGTTATCATATAAGGGCTTTTAATGACTATGATCATGTTTTCAAAGAATTAAAATACATGATTGAGTCTATCAACAGAAACATCTAACTTATTTTTAAAAATCTGAATGGCAATTATTGTACTGAAACAACATGTGAAATTAATGTTTTATATTAAGGATGAATAACATATTCATCACAGCAGAAAAAAATATACTCAATCAAAAAATTGGTGAACTGAAATGTATATTTTTATTCAACACAATTGAAAAAAACTGGTGTACCTAGGTAAGATAAAAATTTGAAAAGCAACATACAAAAGAGCAAAATGAATGAAATTGTAAAAAAGTACAATAAGATCTAAAAAAAAAAGAAAAGTATGATTGGAATCCATGAATGAGAAATAATAGATAATGTGTCAGGAACAATATTTGAAGATGTAATAACTGATAACTATTCATCAAGCTGCTGATTTGAGAATCTCTATGAGTCTAATAAAGAATAAATACAAAGGAAATTACACTTAAGTACACTACAGTAAACCTGCTGAATACCACACTCAAAGAAAGATACTGAAGATATAGAATAAAAAGGCAAAGGAACAACAATAATAAAACAGATAACTGACCTCTTAATAGAAACAGCAGAAATAAAATGATATTTTTCAGGTGGTGAAAACTATAAACGACTTCCTAAGATACTATCTTCGATGAAAATATCCTTTGGAAAATAAGGTAATACTTAAGGCATTTTCAGACAAACAAAAGAGAAAATTTGCATGATGATGTGATGACTAATCTAGAGCCAGACATCTTGGAATGTGAAGTCAAGTGGGCCTTAGAAAGCATCACTA